>JAULKR010066659.1:0-118164 GCA_032356305.1 Prasiola linearis | reverse complement strand
ACGGGGGATTAGCTCAGTTGGCTAGAGCGCTTGCATGGCATGCAAGAGGTCACCAGTTCGACTCTGGTATTCTCCACTCGTTTTCTTACAGACCCTTGGCAATCGCCGGGGGTTTGTGGTTTCTGGCTGGTTCGAGAAGGACAAAAATGCAAAATGGAGGCGAAGCAGCTGCAACTCGCCAGTTTATTTTCTGCAGATCTCCGCACGCATTTTACCATATATCAGGTATAAGATACAGCTTAGCCTATTTAGGGTATTAGCGGGTCTGACTAGGTGCGATTGTTGCAGTCCAAGGGGTAGTTAACCTAGTTATGCCCAAGCAGTTACACACATACGATTTCCTTAACGGCGTGATGCTCAAAGTATTAGGGCTCGTTATTTTCTGTGTTTTTACATCGTTGTGCGGCGCTCAGGTAACTTTTGACAATGCTCCTGCGGACGAGTCTGTGCTCTGCCAATACATTCCTGGAGTTCCGGCTGTCAATGCTTCGTCAACTTGTCCGGGCGCAGTTAATGTCGATTTCAGTGAGACAGAAATAAGCCGCAGCTGTCTTCATACCTACACCCTGGCTCGAACATGGACCGCCAGAGATGGGTGCAACAACATAGCAACGCACACCCAGCGCCTTACTATTGAAGACAATCAAGCGCCGATTCTCACAGGCATCCCATCTAACCGAACCGTGGATCCTGCCAATATTCCGCCCGAGCCGAATGTAGGCGCCTTTGATTTCTGTGATCCGGATGCACGGCTATCAACGATTCGTGATTCACTGGCTGGTCCGTGTGGAGGTTACTCCATTCGCTATCGATTTATCGGTACAGACACTTGTGGCAATACGCGACAAGCGGAATATGTACTTACCGTAGGTGATGGTGCGCCGCCAGTCATTAATGGCGTTACGCCCGGCAGGCGATTGGCCTGCGGTGAAGATTTACCTGCGCCACCAGCAGTCACTGCTACTGATGATGCTGGCACGCCAAGCCTCAACGTAATTCGAGATACACTCTGGAACCGTGGAGGAGATACCTGCATGATCGTTCGCCGCGTCTGGACGGCCACCGATGCTTGCGGACTTAGCACCACGGCTGCCCAGCAATTCACCCTACACGACGATACAGCTCCTCAGCTTTTTGGCATTCCAGCAGATACCGTCATTTACTGTGAAGCTTTGCCTGCTGTACCTGTCCTTTATACAGACATCACTGGTACGGATGATTGTGCGGCAACCGTGAGCATTCTATTCGAAGAGATTAGCGGTCGCACTGCCGACGGTACCTGTACAGATGTGACATACGAGACTATCCGCCGCTGGACGGCCGTGGATGAGTGCGGTAACAGCACTGTTCGTGAGCAGATATTACTCATGAAGTGCGAGTGCTGCGACAACGGTATCGACGACGATGATGATGGCCTCATTGATGATTACGATCCGCAGTGTAACTGCTTTGCAGGTGTAGCGAGCACTTGCGACTCCATGAAGACCTACTTCATCCCACCGGTATGGCATCCGAATCGCTCAGTTTACAATCAACCATCTGAGCTGGTGATCAGTACGTTGGCAGACGAAGCCGTAGTAAATATTCAAACGGGAGATGGCTCTACTTACAACAATACCATCGTGGTGCAACGTGGATCGCCTTACGTTCTAGATCTCACCGTAGAGCAACTACAAACGCCAAATTATAATACCATCGAAGCTGATCGCGGATTCGTGATTACCTCTGATCAGCTGATTCAGCCGATCTATCGCATCGATGCTTACTTCAATAAGGTGCTAGTCACCGTGAAAGGCACTCAGGCAATGGGTCGCGTGTTCAGGGCTGGTAGCCAAACCAGTACCTGTGGCGTCAACAATATGCCGAATGGCGAGGGTCACTTTATCAGTGTGATGGCTACTGAAGATGATACGGAAGTCACCTTTGACTACGACTTCCCGGCACTGGGTGGCATTGTCGGACCGCATGTCATTCGTCTCAATCAGTACGAGACCTATCTCATTCGCGACGATGCCAATAACACCACAGTTTCTGGATCATTGGTAACCTCTACCAAGCCTATTGTCGTCATGAGCGGTTCGCAGCACACCAAAGGCTGTAATTACAATAGCAATGGCACAATCTCAACTGTAGTTACCGCTGGCATGGACGGCGGCATCGACCAGCTCGTACCGGCCTGCCTGACCGGTGATGAATACGTACTTGTGCGCGGCAAGGGCAACCAAACTCAACAGTACGCAATCCTGGTAGCCAACAAGAATAATACTAGGGTCACCGTAGATGGCGACGCGGCCAATGAAATAGTACTTAATGCAGGCGAGCACCGTCAGGTTTGGTTAACGGGCAATGCTTATCAGCCACGTCACTTCAGAGCTAATAAGCCGTTCTACATGTATCATGTTTCTGGCATCTCCAGCAACAACGAGGTAGGCATGGCCATTGCCGCACCAGTAGGAGCTTGTAAGGGAGATACAATTATCAATTTCCCGCGCTTCGCCGCTCAAAATGCCACCAGCTTCGTCGATAATTCGGTGTATGTGATCATCCCGCGCGATGGATTGAGCAGTCTTGAAATAAACGGGGCGCCTTACTCAAGCTGCGCAACAGATCAAGCCGTTCCTTCACTGCCTAACTACGCGGTGGTCACCTTCGAGAGCGGTTGCTTGGCAACAGATAACAGTATTCGCAGCAACAGCTTCTTTACTGCTGGTATGCTTGTCGGTATTTCTGGTGAGACAGGCACGCACGGTTATCTCACGGCCTTTAAGGATAGAATGGCGGTCTATAACCCTACCTCTGGCGATGTCACCACCAGTTACTTCGTTGATACCCTCTGTGGTAACCAAACCGTGAATCACTGCATTAACGTGAGTAGTTGCGCGACCACGCACACCATCGCCGCCATTCGTGGCGGAGCAGGTACAGCAGTCATTACGGGAGGCTCATGCTTTGACTATACCTCGCCAGAATCTTTCCAGGGTGAAGACGAAATCTTGGTGACGCTACAAAATAACCAAGGTCTTTTCCAGACGGTCTGTCTGCGCTATTACATCTGCGCTGAGCCGCCTACCGTCACCTTCCCATTTTTGGATACGCTGGTAAATTGTAACCAAATACCGCCGCTCGACACGCCTTCACTCAGTGACGAATGCAACATGAATGTGTTCTTTGATACGGAGGAAACCACAGTCTCTGGTGCATGCGATTACGCTTATGTGATTACCCGGCTCTGGACGATTTGGGATGACTGCGGTGATTCTACCCAAGCCACCCAAACGATCCGAGTGGTAGATACAATTCCGCCCCAGGCCATTGATGTACCCTCCGACACACTCATTAGCGCATGCAATGGTATTCCGCCTGTGCCTACCGTCAACTTTGAAGAAAACTGCGACAACAGCTTTCAGTGGAGCTTTAGGCAAGAAACCGTTGACTCTAATTGTATCTACGATCGCACCATCGTACGCACCTGGGAGGCCTGGGATAACTGTGGCAATACCAGCAGCGCCATTCAGCGCATCGAGCTAAGGGATACGCTTGCACCTGATATTGTAGGTGTACTTGGCGACCTCGTTGCCACCTGTACCGATGACATCGGGCTGCCGCTTGTGTCAGTTATGGATAATTGCGACCCTAACCCAAGCCTACAGCTCGACTCAACAGTTTACAACACGACTTGTGATACGCTTTACCATGTGCTTCGTGTGTGGACCTCCAGCGATGCTTGTGGTCTGACCAGCACCGTGAGTCAGCGTGTAGTGGTGCTAGATATTACGCCGCCACAGGTATTCAATATGCCAGCAGACACAGCAATAGTTTGTGGTGAGCCATTGCCTACAGAAGTACCTACGTTTACGGACGATTGCACCACACCAGTGCCTGTTTACATGGTTGATAGCACTGCGGTGGGCGTCTGTCCGGTACTCTCTACGGTATACCGACGCTGGACGGCCACAGATGCATGTGGGCACGAAACAGTTGCCGAGCAGATCATCGAGATTATCGATACAGTGGGTCCTGTTATCGTGGCACTTCCCGACACGATTTTCAGCTCGTGCCTAGACTCAGTGGTAGTATTAGAGCCCAGCGTGCTCGAAGCCTGTAACCTGACGCTCAATTTTACAGACAGCATGGCCGCCGGTGCTAATTGCAGCTCCGAGCGCTATTTGTATCGCAGCTATGTCGCTACCGACAATTGCGGTCGACAGGCAGAGTACACTCAGTTATATTATTTCCAGGATATCGTGTCTCCATTTTGGGTGAGCGAGCCTCGTGATACACTGTTGAATTGCGACGATCCCATCCCAGCGATCATAGATCCTAATGTAGCTGATGCTTGCAGTGGGCTTAATCCTATCGCGGTTGTTTTATCCGATTCGATGCGCGTATGTCCGGCTCGTCGCTGGTTGTTTCGAACATACACAGTCAGTGACTGGTGCGGCAACTTGAGCACCTTCACGCACACCATTATCATTGATGGCTGCGAGCCTGCAATTCCTGCCTTGGCCTCGGCTCAGGCTGATTGTGAGGGCAACGATATCGTGTTGCAGGCGCAGGTAGATAGCGGATATACTACGCCTGTGTACCAGTGGCAATTCAGCGCTGACAGCACCATATGGAGCAATCTGGCGCAACCCAATGACTCTACGTCGCTCACTTTCCCCATGGCAGACTTAGGTGATGCTGGCTACTATCGTGTGGTGGTTGCCGATAACATTGCTGACCTAAGCATTGAAGACTGTAGCTCCGTTTCTCCTGCCGTTCAGCTTACGCTAAAACCAAGAAAGACCTCACTTGCACAGATCGATCTTTGCCGAGGTGACACACTTTTCTATCTAGGCGATACGCTAACCGTCTCACAAAGTCGTACAGATACACTGTACACAACCTTTGGCTGTGATAGTGTGGCTACACTTGATTTAAATGTGTTCCCGTTTGTCGATGTAATTTTAGATACTACACTGTGTTTTGGCGAAAGCCTTGACATCTTTGGTGTTACCTATAATACTAGCGGCACGTACAGGGACACGCTAATTACAACATACGGCTGTGATACAACAGTCACGCTTAACCTAGTAGTACTAAATAATTATCGAGATACAAGTTACCACGCACTTTGCACTGGTGATACTATCCGATTGCTAAACATTAATTACAGTTCTGCGGGTACGTACACTATTCCATTTACGAGTATTACAGGGTGTGATTCATCAAGAACACTAGTGGTATTTGATGCACAACCAGCTGCCACGCGCATTGATACGATCGTTTGTGCAGGCGAAACAGTGATAGTTGCAGGCGAAACATTCGATACACAAGGCAAGTACAGCCGTACCTTACGAACAAGCAACGGCTGCGATTCCGTGATAACGCTTTACCTGTCAGTGCAAGACATTGCACCACAAGATTTAGCCGTTAGCTTATGTGAAGGTGACGAATACTTTTTAGGTACACAGCGAATAACTACAGCTGGCAATTATTCCGAGACCTTTACCAGTTACATTGGCTGTGACTCAGTTATCAATTTATCTATCTCGCTAGTAACTGCTCAAGAAACCGAGATTCGGGAAGAATTATGCGATGGCGAAATTTACGTCAACCAAAATTATTCCTTCTCAGCAGCTGGTAGGTGGCCCATGCAGTTTTACACCAATCAAGGTTGCGACTCTACGGTGTATGTGACGCTAGTATATCGCAGACACAGAGCCACTACGTTCGATACGATCCTGTGCGCAGGCAGCAGCATACAACTCCTTGATACTGTTATCACTACACCCGGCAACTACGTAAGGACAGGCGCATCTTACTTCGGTTGTGATTCTACCGTAACACTAAATTTGCGTTACCAAGATCTACAGTTCTCGTCTATCGATACCACACTCTGTTTTGGCGAAAGCCTGAAGGTGGGAACACAGGAATACACGCAGAGTGCGCAAGATACAATCGTGATAGCTGACCACATTGGCTGCGATAGTACCATCTATCTCAACTTGCTTGTGCGTCCGCTGAATGCACAGGATACTACCGCTTTAATTTGTGAGGGAGATGCCTTTATTACTGGAAGTCGATCTTACGCTACAACTGGAGTTTACGGCTACGATACTACAGATATTAATGGTTGTGATTCAAGCTACACCGTATACCTAACTGTAATACCGAGTAGCCGGGATACGCTCAATCAATCAATTTGTCAAGGTGACACGCTTACTTTAGATGGAGTTGCATTCTACACCGCAGGAAGTTTTGATCACGTGCTTGCCAGTGCGCTTGGTTGCGATAGTATTGTACAGGTTAATTTAACCATAAGAGATACCTCCAGTGTTGCTTACGATGAGATCATTTGTTTTGGCGAAAGCCATCAACTTGGAGATACTACCCTCACTACAAGTGGTAGCTACCAGCGAGTACTAAGTAATCTAGAAGGCTGCGACTCTACTGTAACGGTATCGCTCCTAGTTCGCGAGCAGCTTTACACACAGCTAGATACAAGTATCTGCGAAGGATCCGAATTTAATTTTGGAGTATTGGTGGTGACAGGTAGCGGCACATATATCGATACACTAACCTCAACTACGGGTTGCGATAGCATCGTAGAACTTAGCGTAGTAACTATACCGCAGATAAACACAAGCTCACAGCTAAATATATGTGATGGGGATAGCGTGGTAATAGGCGGCGTAAACTATTATGAGTCAGGCCTTTACAGCGACACGCTAGTAGCGGTAGGCGGCTGTGACTCGATTCATACTACCGAATTAAGCGTGCTTGCTCCGATAACTCGAGACTTGGAGATCACACTTTGCGAGGGCTCGTCTTACCTCTTAGATGGCGTGCAACTCACCGAAACAGGTAACTACACGGCCACCTTTATTAGCGCTCAAGGCTGCGACTCTGTAGTAAATGTGCAGCTTGAAATTGTAGACGGACTCGACTTTACCGTTAATGATCTCAAGCTCTGCCGAGGAGAATCGGGTACCCTAACCGTCACTGGCTATGACGGACCTATCCGCTGGACGCCAAGTAACGGCCTCTCATGCGCCACCTGTACAGAAACCGAAGTGCTGGCTGAAGAGACCACAGTGTACACCGCAACCGCAATTGACTGCTATGGAGACTCTATTCAGGCACAATCACTCGTGACGATTGATCTGCCTGTGAAGGTGAGTATCGTGAGTGCCGAGAAGATTCGACTTGGCGAGCGCACTACGCTAGTAGGCGTGGCAAATAATCCTGCCGCTACCCTAGCCTGGAGTGAAGGCGATCTATTGCTCTGTGATAATTGTAGTGAAGTTGAGGTAATGCCTATTACAACTACTACCTACGAAGTAAAAGCTAGTACAACCGAGGGCTGTAACGACAGAGCACGGCTTACACTTATTGTAGAGGACGAATGTTCGTTTGGTGAAATTCTCGTCCCGAATATCATGACGCCTAATAATGATGGCGCAAATGATATGCTCGAGATTCGCTATGAGGGTATTCAGGAAATTGTATTGCTACGCATCTTTAATCGCTGGGGCGAGCTAGTGTACGAGACAAGAGACATCGATACTTATTGGGATGGTACTCATCACGGTCAGCCAGTAAACCCAGGAGTCTTCATGTACTACCTCAAGGGCTATTGCCTTAACAACGAGGAGTTTACACGCCAAGGTAACGTGACGGTGGTACGGTAAAGCTTATTCACGTCACATCAATTGACGAGACATATAGCCGCTTTCTTTATATCACCCATTTCGGTAGGTAATCGGAGATAAGCAGGCACTAATCGGTTCATTCTTTGCTCTTATAGCGAGTAACACTAAGCTATGAACACTCACAATTTTAAATACTGGCTATTAGGGACGCTTACGTTTGTGTCTAGTGCTGTAATGTCTGCTCAGGATATTCATTTTTCGCATATTGCTGCCGTTCCAACCCAAACTAATCCAGCCTACACAGGTCTGTTGGAAGGTAAGGCTCGAGTAGCCGCTAACTATCGCGGCCAGTGGAACAACTTCACCAACGGATTCCAGACCGCTGCGCTATCAGCAGATATGAAGTTGTACGAAAATCGCCACGACATTTTAGGTGGGGGCGTTTTCCTGATGAACGACCAAGCTGGAGATCTTGCTTTCACTACCCAGCAGGTAGGTATCAACAACAGTTATCTCAAAGCACTTGATAACGGCAAAACCTACATCTCATTCGGCCTACAGAATTTATTCAGCTTCCAGCGACTCGACTGGAGCAAGGCAACTGGCTTTGACTTCGAGCCACTCGACGGTCAGGAGGCAGATGGCTCGAATGCATATTGGAGTATTGGCGGTGGACTGAGCTTTTTCCAACGTCCTTCGCGCTCACTATCCTGGTTTGCAGGTGTGGCAACCTCTCACCTCAACAAGCCAACCGTTACTTTTCTGGACGACAACGACGGGAGTTTAGGTGACCAGCTGTATACCAAGTGGACTTTTCATGCAGGGGGAGAGATTAAATTTGGACGCTTCAACTCATTGAGGCCAAGCATCCTGTACATGGACCAAGGTCCTCACCGACAGCTAAAGGTTGGTACCTTTTATCGCTTCAAAACCGACAATGGCACCAGTACCGATGCAGATGTGGCCGTGCACTTGGGCATGTGGGTGAGAGCCTATCCTGCGCGAGAAAATGCGGGCGTCGATGCTGTAATTCTGGCTGTTCGCTTTGAATATAGGAGCACCGTGATTACGGCCAGCTTCGATACCAACGTCAGTTCGCTCACCAATGCAACCAATGGGGTTGGCGGACCTGAATTTAGTATTGTACAGCAATTTGATTGGGGTGGCAACGGACGCAAGCGCCACAAGGTGAAGTGCCCTACTTTCCAGTATTAGGCTGCCGAGCGGCACAGAATAAAATTGAAAAGAAATTAGCCGCGTGCTTGCATAAGTAAACTTGTGATGTACATTTGCGGTCCGCTAGCAAAGGCTGGCGAAAAGGTATACCGCGAGGTGGAGCAGTTGGTAGCTCGTCGGGCTCATAACCCGAAGGTCGTAGGTTCGAGTCCTACCCTCGCTACTCGATGGCCCTGAAGCATTTTGCTTCAGGGCTTTTTCTATTTTTAGGCCTGCTCTTCGCACAATAAATACCCTGCTACCTTCGCGACATGCGAACGTATATTTTAAGCATAGCCGGGCTTTTGCTAAGTGCCCAAATAGCGGCTCAGCATTTACCATTTCCTGTATATCAAGGCGACAACGGATTGCTGTTGCGCGCGGCGCTCACCGTGCCTGATGCGCCTGTGCATTTTGCTATGCAGCCTTACACCTTTGATGATGTAGATAGCCTAACTAGGTCGCTACAGGCATACGGCTACGACAGCGAGACCCGACTTAGCCGCGACTACCATATGCTGATGGCGAGACTAGGCCAGGCTCCGCTGCGCGAGCGTCCGCTAGATTCTGGACTTCAAGGCTGGCTAAGCAGAACCCTCTATACCCAGCCTGGCTACGCACTAGCGTTTGATAAGCCGAGCTTCAAATTTCGACTCAATCCAGTGCTCGATGTCTCTCTAGGCACTCAAACCAATACTGATGATCCGGGCATTGTCATGCAAAACACGCGTGGTATCACGGCCTGGGGTCAGATTGATGAGCGGGTTTCTTTTCAGACTACGCTTCATGAAAACCAAGCGAGATTGCCCAGCTGGGAGCGAGAGTGGCGTCGTGCTTACAATAACAGAGTGCCCGGGGTCGGATTCTACAAAGCCTACGATCCATTGCTTTTTGACGCTAATGATGCCGTAGATTATTTCCAAGCTACTGGTGAGGTGGGTATCCGGGTAACCGACCACATCAAGTTTCGATTCGGGCACGGCAATCCGCGCGTAGGACTTGGTTATCGTAGCATGATTCTCGATGATTTTGCCGATCCGTTCTTGTACGCACAAATCGATACGCGGGTCTGGAAGCTGCACTACCGCAACCTGTACACGCAAATGCAGGATGGAGTGCAGAGCTTCAATGAAGTCAACCGGAAATACGTTGTGGCACACACGCTCAGCATGCAGCTTTCTAAACGATGGGAAGTAGGTCTTACTGAGCAGACGGTATTGACGCGTCAAGATGGATTTGATGTGCAGTACCTCAACCCAATCATTCTATACCGGGCTGTGGAGCAGGATAATGGGTCGCCAGACAATGCGATGATTGGTCTTCACTCCAACTTAAAATTTGGAGCCTCCTCAATACTTTACAGCCAATTTTTGCTTGATGAATTTAAGTTTGATGAGCTGTTTGGCGGCGACGGGTGGTGGGCTAATAAGTATGCTTTACAGTTAGGCTTGCGCAGCTTTAATGTGGCAAAAGTGCAAGGATTGGATTTGGGCATAGAGTACAACCAAGCCCGCCCGTTTACCTATGGCCACCGCAAAGATGGAATTGCGTACACCCATTACGATCAGCCGCTCGCCCACCCTTGGGGCGCTGATTTACAGGAGATTATCGTTAAGCTCAACTATCAGCCTGCCGATCGCTGGCAAGTGCTTACTGGCGTAACCTACATGCGCCAAGGTGATGTCGCTCTGCCTGCGACGCCTCACATTGGGGCTAACGTGCTGTACAGCAATGGCTTACGCGCAACTGACTATGGCTATGAGACGGCGCAGGTAAGCCCAGTTGAGCGGGTGCAGGGAAGCCTTACTGTCCAATTTGCACCTATTCACGGCAGCCGCTTGTATGCACGCTATGACTATTACAGTCGTTCTTCGGACACCAATCAGCAGATTAGCCAGCACGGTGTCAGAGTCGGGCTTAGCCTTAATGCAATTCAGCGATCTACTGTTTTTTAGCGACAAAGTTTATAGTCTATGAGCCGTTTCCCTAAATCCCCGCGCCGTGAGGCACTTCAGCAAGCAGCTAAATCTCGCCTGCTCATATTAGACGGCGCTATGGGTACCATGATTCAGCGGTACAAGCTCAAGGAAGAGGATTATCGAGGTACTCGTTTTAGCGAAAGCGAAAAGGATTTAAAGGGCAACAATGATCTACTTTCTATTACGCGACCTGAAATTATAAGAGACATTCATATTGAGTATCTGGAAGCTGGCGCTGATATAATTGAGACCAATACTTTTTCGGGCACTACGATTGCTCAGGCAGACTATGCCATGGAAGCGGCGGTGTATGATATCAATTTTGAAAGTGCCAAAATTGCGCGTGAAGCATGTACAGCTTTCGCCAAAACAACAGGGAAAACTTGCTGGGTAGCAGGCGCTATTGGTCCGACAAATCGCACCGCTAGTATATCTCCAGATGTAAATAATCCTGGATATAGAGCCGTTACCTTTAAGCAATTATCTGAAGCTTACTATGATCAGGCAAGTGCCCTAATTGAAGGTGGCGCTGATCTGTTATTAATTGAAACGGTGTTTGATACCCTAAACGCCAAAGCCGCAATTTTTGCCATCGAGCAACTTATCGAAGAGCTTGGCGAGCACATACCGGTTATACTATCCGGGACCATTACCGACGCTAGCGGACGCACCCTATCAGGTCAAACAGCCGAAGCTTTTTGGATCAGCGTAAAGCACGCGCGTCCATTTTGTATTGGTCTCAACTGTGCATTAGGCGCTGCCGAAATGCGACCTCACTTAGCAGCTATTGCCAAAGTTGCGGATTGCCTCGTGCACGCCTATCCAAATGCTGGACTGCCTAATGAATTGGGTGAATACGACCAGGGTCCTAACGAAATGGTGACCTACACCCGCGAGTTTTGCGAAAGCGGACTGGTAAATATTATTGGTGGTTGCTGCGGCACTACGCCCGACCATATTCGCGCCATGGCGCAGGCCGCAAAAGGTGTTGCGCCTAGAGTAATCAAGCTAGGAGTGGCTAACACCGAACTCGCTGGACTTGAGCCACTTATCATTCGTGAAAGCACCAACTTCGTGAACGTAGGTGAGCGTACCAATGTCACCGGATCGGCCAAGTTCAGAAAGCTCATCAAATCTGGTGATTACGATGCAGCACTTAGCGTTGCCCGGCACCAAGTAGAGGGCGGCGCCCAGGTAATTGATGTCAACATGGACGAAGGCTTGCTAGATGGTGTAAAAGCCATGCAGGACTTCCTCAATCTCATGATGGCTGAGCCTGATATCGCACGCTTGCCCATCATGATCGACTCCTCTAAGTGGTCAGTAATCGAGGCAGGTCTGCAATGTGTGCAAGGCAAGTGCGTAGTAAATTCGATCTCTCTCAAAGAAGGTGAAGCAGCCTTTCGGCAAAACGCCAGACTCGTGAGGCGATACGGCGCGGCAGCTGTAGTGATGGCTTTTGACGAAGACGGGCAGGCAGATACCATGGAGCGCAAAGTTGAGATTTGTGAGCGTGCTTATCGCATATTAGTAGATGAGATAGACTTCGATCCTACTGATATAATATTTGATCCTAATATCTTTGCTGTCGCCACAGGAATCGAAGAGCACAATGGCTATGGCTTAGCGTTTATCGATGCCACCCGACAAATAAAACTACGTTGCCCAGGCGCAAAGATTAGCGGTGGGGTAAGTAATGTAAGTTTTTCATTTCGCGGAAATAACGCCGTAAGAGAAGCGATGCACTCAGCTTTTCTATATCACGCCATCGAAGCGGGGATGGACATGGGTATCGTCAACGCCGGCATGATCGAAGTGTACGCAGATATCCCACCTAAATTACTTACAGCAGTTGAGGATGTGATTCTCAATCGACGAGATGATGCGACCGAACGCCTTACCGATGTAGCCGAGACTATAAAGGGGGGCGGCAAGGTGCGGGTCCAAGATTTAAGCTGGCGCGAGTTGCCTCTCGAAGACAGGATAAAGCACGCCATGGTCCGCGGCATTGCTGACTACATCGTGGAAGATGCAGAAGAAGCTCGTCAGCAAATGGCACGACCATTAGAGGTAATCGAAGGCCCGCTAATGGCGGGAATGAGCGTCGTTGGTGATCTCTTTGGCGCAGGAAAGATGTTTTTACCACAGGTGGTAAAGAGCGCCCGCGTGATGAAACGAGCTGTCGCTCACCTTACTCCCTATATCGAAGCTGAAAAGCAGGAAGGCGAAGCCAAGGCAAAAGGCAAGGTGCTTTTGGCGACTGTGAAAGGTGATGTGCACGACATCGGTAAAAACATTGTTGGCGTGGTGCTGGGCTGCAACAACTACGACATCATAGACATGGGCGTCATGGTGGCAGGCAACCTCATTTTGGACGAGGCCATCAAGCAAAAAGTTGACATCATTGGCTTGTCGGGGCTAATCACACCGTCGCTCGACGAGATGGTAGATGTAGCTGCCGAAATGAAGCGTAGAGGCATGAAGCTCCCGCTGCTCATTGGTGGGGCCACCACCAGTAAACTACATACGGCCATTAAAATAGAACCTGAGTATGATGGTCCGGTAATTCACGTGCTCGATGCTAGTCGTGCGGTAACCGTGGCTTCTGAGTTGCTCAATGAAAATGAAAGCGAGCGCTCGGATTATGTCTTGGACATCAGGGCCGATTATGATAAAGTGCGTGTAGCAAGGGCGAAGCGAGCAGTTACCAAGACGCTCCTACCCTACGTGACAGCCCGCGAAAACAAATGGATTACAGATTGGAAAGACTACATAAGTCCGAAACCTAAGTTTATTGGTGTCCGCAAAATTGAGGTCTCGCTCGCAGAAATCAGAGACTACATCGACTGGACGCCTTTTTTCCAAAGCTGGCAGATGGCAGGCAAATATCCTGCGATACTAAAGGATCCGATTGTGGGCTCCGAGGCAAAGAAGTTGTTTGCGGATGCGCAGGTGATGCTAGACCAGATTATTGCTGAAGACTGGCTAGGAACTCAGGCTGTCATTGGCTTTTACCCTGCTAACTCCGCAGGTGACACGATAGAGATTTACGCCGACGATACGCGGACTGAGGTGCAGTACAATTTGGAGCACTTGCGTCAACAACTTAAGAAAGCTGCGGGCAAGCCTAGCCAATCGCTGGCAGATTTGGTTGCTCCTAAGACTTCCGGCATTCCAGATTATATCGGGGCGTTCGCAGTAACGGCAGGCATCGGAATCGAGGAGCACATCGCGCGCTTTGCTGCGGATCACGACGACTACTCGTCTATTCTACTCAAAGCGTTGGCCGATCGGTTTGCGGAAGCCGCTACCGAGTGGTTGCACGAACGCGTACGTCGGGAATATTGGGGCTACGAAACCGAAGGCTCGCTGAGCAAAGCCGACCTAA
The DNA here is from genome assembly GCA_032356305.1 of Prasiola linearis. NCBI lineage: Eukaryota > Viridiplantae > Chlorophyta > Trebouxiophyceae > Prasiolales > Prasiolaceae > Prasiola > Prasiola linearis. The sequence goes on along the minus strand of JAULKR010066659.1, from coordinate 103,945 downwards.
TCGCCGAGCGCTACCAAGGCATCCGACCGGCTCCAGGCTACCCAGCTTGTCCTGATCATACGGAGAAAGCCAAGATGTGGGATATGCTAGACGCGCAACAGCACACGGGCATCACGCTAACCGAGAGCTACGCGATGTACCCTGCGGCGAGTGTGAGCGGCTGGTATTTTGCGCATCCCGATAGCAAATACTTCGGCTTGATTGGGCATGTCGCAGAAGATCAATTGCGCCACTACGCCAAGCGCAAAGGCATGGGTTTAGACCTTATGCGCAAGTGGCTGGCACCAGTATTGGCTGGATAAATAATCACTTATGAGTACAGCAAAGCGAAATAAATTCACTTTCTTTAGAAAAGGACGCTGGACGTTCGCCCTAGAATTTGTATCCATTTTTATTGCCGTAATTTCTGCTTTTGCACTTAATAATTGGAATGATAACAGGCGTGCTGGTGTGATTCAAGATCGAATTATTAAGGAGATCAGAAATGGTATAAGGCAGGATATCTTAGATATAAAAATCAATAGGAGCGGTCATACAAATGGCTTAGCTGCAGTAGACTACTTCAGAAGAGCGAGTCTTAATGTGGAAGTAGCTGCCGATTCCTTTGCCCAGTACTATTTTATATTGGTACGAGATTTTATATCAATCCAAAACAGATCTGGCTACGAATCTTTAAAATCGATTGGGGTCAATTTGATTGAGGATGATTCGGTGCGACAACAAATTATCTCGCTATACGAGATAGACTTTGCTACTATCAAGAGTCTCGAAGAAGCGTATGCCGACAATCAATTTTTCGAGCACTACAATGCTAAATTTTCTGCATTGCTATCAAGAAGTTTAACCTTTACTGAGGACGCTAGCGTAATGTCTTTTACGCCTCCACTAAAGCTCACAGACCAAGAACGAAGCGAATTCCTACTAGACCTGTGGCGCATCGAGTTAAATCGCATATTCTGCATCCGTCAATATGATGAAGTAGAAGCTAGCTTGGTAGCACTAGCGAAACTCATAGACGAGCGCTACTAGGAATCGCGCCCGGCAATCAGGCGGTACCCAAAACCCTTTCTCTATGCCCCATAAGCGCAGCGCCCTTCCCCGCGTAAGCGCATAGCGCTCACGCCGCAGTTATCAATCTGCATACAAGACTTACCATATTAATAGTTACCCCGAACCTTGTTTGCTGTAGTTACCTACCTCATAGTAGTAATTAACCAAACTTCATACTATGACTTTTCAAGGAATTCAGCCAAAAATGGCAGATTGCATTGCCAATTGCAACGACTGCTACACTACATGCGTCATTTGCATTAGCCAGCATCCTGGCAAAGAAATGATGGCCAATTGCATCAAGACTTGTCTGGATTGCATCGCCATTACCAAGACCTCTGCCCACCTCATGGCCAGCGGAAGTGAGTTGCACAAACAGGCTTGTATGTTGTGCGCCGATGCCTGCGAGCGCTGCTACAATGAGTGCAAGAATCACGACAACCCATACTGTAAGCAGTGCGCGGAAGCTTGCAAAAAATGTATGGATACCTGTCGCGCCATGGCAGCTTAAGCCAGTTCGCGAATCGAAGGTTAAGCGGTATCCCAAACCCTTTTTTCCTTCTCCCATAAGCGCAGCGCACTTTACCCCATAAGCGCTCTTACCAATCCGACGGGCTTTTGCCCATCACTCGCTTAAAGGCACGCGAAAATCCTGATAAGTGACGGTAACCAAGCGCGTAGCCCACTTCGCTCACCCTGAGACGCCCCTCCCGAATCCTTTCCGCAGCCCATTCCATGCGCAGCGTTGTAAAGCGATTGAGGGGCGTCTCACCGGTGTGGCTTCGAAATAACGTGGCCGCCCGCTCGTAAGACAATTTGAGTTTTGGCGAAAGCTGTATACTGAGCTCTGTGGCCGTTGATACATCGGGACTTTCCGTTAGCAGGGCATGCAAAGCCTGTTCAACTTGTTCGGCTACCTCAGCCTCTTCGCTGCGTAAAATCGAGAATTTAATTTCATTGAGTCCCTGCTCAAAGCTTAGCTCCTGTGTAGGTGTTAGCCTTTCGGCAAAACGAGCAAATCCGCGACCAGTAGCAATAATCTTGGCTCCTGTACCTGCAGCTATCTCGGCAAGCGCCAAATCACAGCGGTGGCACACCATTCCCTTGATTGCGTATTGATAGGTCATCGCTTAGCTTTTCGTGTAGGTACTCAGAAATCTACCGGCGTAGTTCACGACATAAAGTACATCATCTATTATAAGCACATCTGTGGGTTTATCAAGATGATCTGTAATACTTCCGCGATGTAGGCCATCTAAATTATAGACTTGAACTCGACTGTTCTCAAAATCTGTCACGTACACAAGCTCATCGCTTACATACAGCCCAGTTGCTGCATTCATTTCTTGAGCCTCTCCAAAAGTAAGTAAGTGTTTGCCAGCGGTATCAAATACCTGCACACGGTGATTATAAGCATCTGCCACCCAAATCTTATTGTGGGCTAGTTGCACATCAGTAGGATAAGTCATTTCGCCAGGCCCGTCGCCTTTACTACCAAAACTTCGATCTTCGCCTGCTACGCTGTACACTACACGGTGATTGTAAAAGTCAGCCACCACCTGGCGTTCGCCTACTGCATCTATCCCTGAAGGTGCATCGAACGCCTGCACGAATGGCAATTGTGAAGTTTTGCCATTTCGCAGCTTGGTGATTTGGTCCGACCCGTATTCCGCTATCAGAATTTCTCCTTCACGCGCAGCGATGTGCATCGGTCGCTCGAAACCTGGTATAGTTTCCGTGACCTTTCCTTCGCTGCTAATTCGAATAAGCTGGTTGTTATCTGCGTCCGATAAATAAAGAGACCCAGCTCCAGCATCCGCAATACCGATAACCCCGAAAGAATCAAGCGGTATCGTCTTTTGTAAATTATACGAGATACTATCGCTTGCGACCCGATTAATATCCGAATCTGTTGTCGATCTGTTACCCGACGAACACGCTATTAAACCAATTGCAAGACAAGTCATGAGTAGTGAGATACTATTGAACAAAGTGGTCATATTGAGGCAAATTAAATGTGATGAGTTGACAAATGATGATTACAAAAATTATCAGGCCGTGAGCAATTTAATGCTCACAGCCTAACAATTATCCGCGCTTGTACTGGCAGCAAGCAGGTAGTGCATCGTACACCGCATCACTAGCTTGAGCGCCAGCATTATCGTGTCCGGTTTTGGCGACAGCCGCCTGTACATCCTTGAGCTTTGCTTGGCCAGCATCGTACTCCAAGCTAAGCTGCTTGGTGTCCACGTTCCATTGGGCAGACTTTACGCCGCTCACACTTTTGGCCGCTTTTTCGATGCGTGCCTTGCACATCGAGCAATTGCCCATAGCCTCGAAGCTGGCTGTTTTGACGGAAGTTTTGCCCTTGCCCATATCGGTCATTGCAATCGCGGTACCCACGTCGCCAAGGCTGTCAGATTCGCCATTAGACCTTAGTACGAAAATTCCTTTTGCGGTGTAGCCAGCCTTCGAAACACGCTCATCTGCTTGAACCAAAGTGAGCGCTGTACTACTGGGCACGGTGAAGGTCATCTTACCAGTTTTGATCTCAATTTTAAGATCGTCAATACCTTTTACGTCTTTAAATTTCTTCTCAAGGCCGTAGGCACAAAATGGGCACCCTAGACCCTCCACACGGAGCGTGAAGGCATCCGTCTGGGCGGTAGCCGAAAATGAAAGTGCAAGGCTAAAAGCTAGGAAGAAAGCTGAAATGAAAGTTTTCATGATAGTAGTTATTGGAGTTAAAAGTGAGTTTGGCGATTTAAAGAATGACTCGCATTCCTGCTAGCGCACTGATGCGTCGCTCCATGCCTGGTGAGCCCGTAAAATCTTGAGCTACAGGAAATTGGACCGACAAATCATAGGTGAAGCGGCCGATGGCGTATTGCAAACCTTGGGCGTAGTAGTAGCCGTACTGGGCTTCGTCTTCAAAGCTGCGCAGGTTGAGGCCTTCGGTTTCGAAGTAGAGATTTACTTGCTTTACCGGGTAAGCTGGCTCGAGTAATGGCAGTCCAAAGCCGAGCTTGTAATTCAGTTGGCTAAGTCGCTCGTTGCTGGGCACGAAACCGTACCCAATCTCGAATTGAGTGCCTAGTTCGAGGCTTTCACGAGCGGCCAGGATGCCGAAGTAGCTCATAGAATGGCCCATGCCAAGCAGCATGGTTTCGGCGTCGCGACCAGTGGCGAAGGTCTGCTTTCCCTTGGCGGCTATGCGGACGGTTTTGCCCATGCCATCCTTGCGGAAGAACTGGTATTTAGCCATCAGACTTACATCACCGAGGCCAGTTTTGTCGACTTGATCATACACTAGTGGTACTTCAGCGCCGACGGCTAGCTGGTTGGAGATGTTGTAATCTCCTTCAAGCACCAGTGCTGTAAAGTCGCGCTGAGCATTGTTGGCAAGCTTAACGTAGCTTCGGAATACGCCCTTTCGTTCGCCCAACATGATGGGCTTATCGAGGGTAATGGGAGGGCCTTGCGCTAGTAGGCGCGGCGCTGTGTAAGCTACCAGAAGTAGGCTCACGAATAGAAATCGCATGGGTAGAATTGTCCGGTTGGAGAGGTCTGATGAATAGACCGGGCGGCACGTGGCGAGGCCAACGCACGGCGCAGGGAAGGGGCACTAGATGGCCTCCTCAACAGGACTTGCTTAAATCTGAAACGACTGCACGCGCACGCGCACATCGTCTGTCGGGCATGGTGGTTTGTAGCGCATGGCCTGCACGACCTTCTGGCTAAGCGTCGCAACTACGGGTGTAGCAGGCAATTTAGCTTTCGCCAAAACAGGCAGAAAGTCACCTACATTTGATAAGCTAACGTGCAAAGGAACTGGGGGTGTAGCATCCAAGTCGGCTTGCATCCAGCTAGCGTGATCTTGGCAGCAGGGTGCTTTGGTCATGACCGGCACGTCACGCTTTGCTGCCGTAGCTTTCTTAGCACAATGCTCACTTACGGCCGCCTTTTTAGCGCAGCAAGATTTGGCAGGTGCCATAACCGATACTGAATACCCACGCATCTGACAGAGATGCTCGAACAGCCCAACACCCATCGTCGAAACGAGCAGATTGGCGGCTAGTAAGAGGTGGAGTATGCGGATCACAGTGTAGGTAACGCATTGCTATCGGCTCTGTTTGGCGGCAGGTGTAAGTGGTAAGGTTTGGTTGGAGACGGGTAAAGTGAAGCGGCGGGGTGCGCGGGTGCAAATGCGGAGTGCCGACACGGGCAGGGTGCAAGCGCAGGCAAGGCGCAAGCATCCAACACCCCCAGCGGCGCCGCCCGCACAAATAGCCTGCGGCCATTTGCTTCGGACGTCGCTGGATTTCAGTGCACCTACGGGCCCACCGAAATGTGGAGATGCGCTTAGCAATTACATATCGATTCAAATCTCGTGAACGTGCTGCACATCGGTGGGCCATGGGTCCACCGATATGCAGCCACGTCCGAAGGAGCCAAGCGAAGCTTGCCGACGCGGGCGGGGTGCAACGCGGGCGCGATGCGGCTAAGCAGGCGGGGTGCCGGGTGCGCGGGGGTGCTGGGCAGGCAAGACGCCCCTCACCAAACCACCTTTTCACCACTCCACCTTCGCCAATCTTCTAAATAGTAGTTTAGCAAACTCGGCTGATCCAGATAATTGGCCTCCACATTCACCGAACCTACATCACTCGGAAAACGGCAATCCGTTGCGAATTGCTGCGGACTGTAATACCGCGTCGCGAATAGCACATCGCGTACCTCGCCCAACTCGCCCGTCGCCAACCAGAAGCCCCAATCGCCGAAGCTTGGTACGTAACTGTGGTAAGGCTGAGCTTGAGTAAATCCGCTCGCCTTTAGTGTAGCGCCAATACTCCAGAATGCCCGACGTGTATGAAACGGACCTGTGGCCTGGGTAGATAGCGCGCCACCCGGCCGAAGCAGTTTACGCGCCAAACGGAAAAATTCAACCGAATAAAGCCGGGCCACCGCATCAGTGGTAGGGTCGGGTAAGTCAGCAATCACTACATCAAACTGGTCCGCGCTCTCTCGCAAATACACAAAGGCATCTTGGGCGATTAACGTGACGCGCGAGTCAAACAAGGATCGGTTGTTGAGTTGCACCAAATCCAATTGTGTTTTGCCTAACTCAAATACCTCAGGGTCAATGTCCACCACAGTGACCGACTCCACGCTGGCATAGCGCAACACTTCCCTCACCGCCAGACCTTCGCCTCCGCCCAGCACCAATACGCTGCGAGGTTGTGCCACCGAACTCATTGCCGGATGCACCAAACTTTCGTGGTAACGATACTCATCTATGCTGCTCCATTGAATCACGCGATCTATGTACAGCCGCGTATCGTCATTTGCCCGCGTCATCGTAAGCGTCTGGTACGGTGTGGACTGCGTATACACAATCGGATCCCGAAACAACTGATCCCGCCACGCATCAAGCAGTTTTGCCGAAAGGCTAAAAGCAATCCCTAACAGCAGCATTAGTCCGGCGCTTACCCATACCAACTTAGTCGTGCCTCCTGTGCGTCGGAAATAGAAGGCCGTCACAAGCGCGACCAGCACATTCACCCCGCCAAACAAAATGCTGGATTGAAATACACCCACTAGCGGCAGCAGAATAAACGGGAACAGCAGCGTCGCGGCCAAAGCACCTACATAGTCTAGCGTAAGCACATTACTCAGCGCTTCTTCTCCTTCAAAATACGGCTGCAATAGTCGCGTGAGCAGTGGGATTTCCAGACCGGTAAGTGTACCGATTACGGCCACCAGCGACAGCATCGACACTTGAAATCCCCCGTAACCGTAGGTCGCAAAGTACCCGTACAGCAACGGCACACTTAGCCCGCCAATCAGACCCAGCGCTAATTCTACCCGGACAAATAGTCCGAGCGTATCGCCTTTTAAATAGCGGACGAGATAACTGCCTAGCCCCATGCCCGCCAGGTAAATCCCGATGGTCAAAGAGAATTGCCTAATGCTATCGCCGAGAAAATAACTGCTGGTGGTGGACACGAGTAATTCGTACACAATGCTGCACAAGCCCACCACAAATACCGAGGCCACCAGAACACTGCGATCCTTGTGTGAGTTACTCATTGCTGCGAAGGTGCACCTACATTAGCACTTACTTATACCCAATTCATGAAAGTGCCACAGCTTAGACGAATCGCCGAAACCGCCCTCATCACTGGTGCGCTGACTGTAGTATCCTGTTATTCAAATGTCGAGCGTGTGCCCGTGGTGTCTTATACCGAGGGCGTAGAAACCCGGCTTGAAGAGGTAGCACCAAATGACTGGCGCATCGCCGATGAGCAGGTGCTCGCGGATACCGCTGCCACTCGGGTAATTGCGCAAGGCCTGAATGGGGTCGTGGACACGTTTGCCTACGATGAGCTTACCGCCGCCAATCAAGTTGCTGCCGCACCTGGTGATACTACCAAGCAGCGCCGCCAGCGACGTTTTGGCTTTTTCGGACCCATCTTATTGTACGGACTTATCGGTAATCGGCTTGGCGCTGGCAGGTCGGGAATCACGCCGAATGCGAGCGTTTATAAAAATCAGCAGACCTTTAATCGTGTCCAAAACGGAGCTGGGTCGCGTCTTAATTCTACGGCGCGTCGCACCACAGTCACTCGTCCAAGCACAGGTCGCAAAGGTTTTGGTTCGGGAGCAAGATCAGGTCGCAGCTATGGTGGATAGTAAATTGCGCGACGGGAAGTTGCCGTCTCGTAAACAGCTTTCAGACCTGTATCTGCCCTACTTCGCAGACCAGCTCGCAGAAGAATACTTCACCACTGATGTGCTAGAGATTCAGCGCAAGGAAGCTGACCAGTATGCGGCTTTCGCCAAAACCTGTACGCGATTACTCGAGGAGGCAACCGATGATTTGCTAGCTGGCGAATATCGCGAAGAATTTGGTTTGGGTCGCGAACTTTGGAATCTGGCCGCTGAAACCTGGCGCAATCGAAACAAGCATCCGCATGCCTTTGGCCGATTTGATTTTGCTGGCGTAATAGACGACCAGCCGTGTTCGCTGATTGAGTACAATGCTGATACGGCAACTGTTTTGGCGGAAGCCGCAATTGTACAGCCCTTACAGACTCAGGGTCTCGGACAGGCTTGGAACGATATCGAGATGGCCCTCGGCGACCAACTCATCGCAATCGCCAACGCGCGGCCACCCGATGATATTGACGTGCTCATCATTACTCTTGGGCATGGCGAAGATGTAGATTCGGCTCAAGTATGGCAGCGGGCGGCGGCCAAAGCGGGCCTGGCCGCAGATATCTCAGAGCTGCCGGATGTAACGATTTCGGCAGAGACCGGCGTGTTTTGCGAGATCAGTCCTGATGCGTTCGTGCGCTACGGCATAGTAATTAAGCTCTTTCCGTGGGATTGGATTGAAGCTGAAGAACCGGAGCTGCTCGCAGCATTCAGCCAGCTTATACTAAGCGACACCACCTGCATCATCAACCCTCCTTACGCAGCGCTGTGGCAATCAAAAGCCATGTTAGCGGAACTTTACCGCAGAAACCGAAACGAGCCAGGCATACTACCGGCGGGTTGGGGCGTTGGCGGTGCGCAGCAAGGTGGCGACTACGTGACCAAACCTATTTTTGGCAGAGAAGGTGAGAATGTTTCAGTGCACGATTCTAGCGGACATATCCGCGAAAAAGTGAAAGGTGATTTTGCTCACCAGGCGCGCATTTGGCAGCAGTACATAGAGCTTCCCAGAGACGAGGATGGCGACATTTACCAAGCAGGGATTTACTACGCAGGTGGTGCTTGTGGGCTGGCGTATCGCCGCCGTGATGGGTTGGTGGTAGACAACGACGCTGAATTTGTGAGCGCGATAATCAAGGAATAAATCTGCCTCTATCTAACATTTGTCGCTCAGCTGCTTGGCCTCCCCAAGATTTAGTGAGTAGCGCTTCTCCGGCCGTAAAATCGAGCCTAATCGGGCTACACGTAAATAAGTCCAAGCTTGCCCTGCCGTGCTCTGGCCACGTGTGAATAGCGAGGTGACTTTCGCTCAGTACTAAAACGCCAGATACGCCGTGCGGCTCGAATTGATGGAAGTGACTTGAGAGCACGGTCGCGCCGATTTGTCTGGCCAGCTGAAGCATCACTTCCTCAATGGCTCCGACATGACTCAAAGCTTCGGCGCTGGCGCCTTCCCAGTCCAACAAATGGTGAGTGCCTAGCGTATTCGACACTTTCTTAGTTGCTTTCGGAGGGTGAGGCGACAGAACTAGGGTCTTGCAAATGAATGGGCTTCAGTCCCAGATTACGTCCTTGCTCAAGCATAAATTCCCATGCTTCCGATCTTGCATTGCTGATGTCTCCTTCCAAAATGGCCTCTCGAATGGCCGTCTTTATCAGACCGACCTCTCGACTTGGTTTGAGTGAAAAAGCCTGCATAATGTCCTCACCTGAGATGGGCGGCTCCCAGTTGCGGAGGTGGTCGCGTTTTTCAATTTCCTTGATGCGCGTCCTTAATATTACATAGTTTTTCATGTAGCGCGTCACCTTCGTCGGGTTCTTGCTGGTGATGTCGGCCTCGCAGAGCGTGAGCAAATCATCAATGTCCTCACCTAACTCAAAGAGTAGCCTACGGATGGCGGAATCGGTGACGATTTCCTCGGTGAGGGCGATAGGTTTTTGATGAAAGCGCACCATTTTCTGCACGAATTTCATCTGATCGTCGAGTGGCAGTTTGAGGCGCTTGAATAACTTAGGTACCATCTTGGCGCCCACCACTTCGTGGCCATGAAAAGTCCAGGTATTCACTTCGAAGCGCTTGGTTTTGGGCTTGCCGATATCGTGCAGCAGCGCCGCCCAGGTGAGCCACAAATCATCTGAGCGTTCGGCTAGGTTATCCACTACTTCGAGTGTGTGCCAGAAGTTGTCTTTGTGTCCGATGCCACCACGCTTATCCACGCCGTGCATCGCTTCGAGTTCGGGCAAAAAGTGCTGCAGCAGGCCTGTCTCGCTGAGTAGTGCAAGTCCGATACTAGGTTTTCGCGAAAGCAGAATTTTGTTGAGCTCTGTATGAATACGCTCTTGCGAGATTATGCTTAGCCTTTCGGCAAAACTAGACATTGCCACCTTCGTATCCTCGTGCAAACTGAAGCCCAATTGACTGGCAAAGCGCACGCCCCGCAGCATCCGCAAGGGATCATCGCTAAAAGTGATACCAGGCTCGCGAGGGGTGCGAATCAGCTTGGCTTCAATATCTGCCACGCCCTGAAATGGATCTAGGAGAGTACCAAAGTCCTCGCCTTGCAAGCTGATGGCGAGGGCATTGATAGTAAAGTCGCGTCGCAATTGATCATCTTCGAGGGTGCCTTCCTCTACCACCGGCTTGCGGCTGTCGCGGCTGTAACTCTCTTTGCGTGCACCCACAAATTCTAGCTCCTCCTCTCCTACCCTTACCATGGCCGTACGGAACTTGCTGTAGACTTTTGCCTGCGAGGCGCCTAGTATGCTACGGCTTACTTCTTCGGCCAGCGCAATACCACTGCCTACGCACACGATATCGATGTCTTGGGTAAATCGGCCAATGATCTTGTCACGCACAAATCCGCCCACCGCGTAGGCAGGTACGTTGCATGTTTTGGCGCAAGCCCCAATAGCACGCAATAGCTGCTCTTCATCCTTGGAAAGTGTCACTTGCATCAGGGGGCGAAAGTAAGAGCGAGGCTCAATAAACCCAAGCTGACAAATTATGCAATTGGCTTACTGCGCCGCAATAAGTTGCTTGGTCCAATCCGCCAGTGCATCAGCCTCCCAAATAGCATTGAGCGGAAAGGTTAAGCCACTAATGTAAGTTGATGCAATGGTGGAACTCGCGTCGCACTCTGTATGTAGCTCAAATTTATCGTTGACGCTCTTGTATTGATTAAGTATGCGTGCATCCGCATCAATGATCCAGTATTCTGAAGTGCCTGCGAGCGCATACTCAACTTTTTTAACGCCCTTATCGCGGTGACTAGTCCGCTGGCTCAATACTTCCACGGCTAAGTCAGGTCTCGGATATACAACTAAGTCGCCAGCAAACTTATGATCAGCTTGTTTCCAGACGCAGACATCTGGTTCAAAATTATTTTGACCAGCTTCTATCATAGCCTTTTCTATGCGAATAATAAGACCTCCTTTAAAAATGCTAAAGTTGCCTAAAATCACAGATAGTCCATGCACGGTATGATTATGTGCCTCCCGCGCTGGGGAATGATAAACAGCCTCTCCATTTATCCATTCAGCTTTCACCTCGGGACTCAGACTATCAATAAATAGATTACGACGCAGTTGTCGGTCTCGCTGGGCTTCCCGAAGCTGGTCAATAAATAATTCAGGGTCGCGCACGCTGTTAAGCACATCGTCTGCCGTAATCTCCCCGTTTCCGTTTAGATCGTTCACCTTCACAAGATAGGTAGTTTAAATTAGTGTATCAAGCCACCTGCTCTCCGATCTGCTCTAGTGACTGACCTTTAGTCTCGGGCATCATGAAGGCTACGAAGGCAAGTTGAAGCACCATAAAGGCCGCAAAGCCAGCAAACACAATCCAAGGCGCATCTTCGGTGGCGGCAATCACGGTTGGGCCTACAAGTGTGATGATAGCCGCAAATACCCAGTGCGTACCTGTACCCCAACTTTGTCCAGCAGCGCGAACGTCATTTGGAAATATCTCAGCGATAAACACCCAAATTACCGCTCCTTGTCCAATGGCGTGGGCGGCAATAAACGCACTAAGCGAAGCAACAATAATGTACGAATTGAGCTCTGCATAAAAAGCAAAAGCCGTCAATGCAAGTGTGACGATGTAACCTATACTACCAATGTACATTAAGCCCTTGCGGCCTAACTTATCTATTAGATATAAGCCTACGTAAGTAAAGATAAGATTAACGACGCCTAGTGCAATCGAACTTCCTAAAGCTGCATTAGCGGCAATGTTAGCCTTCTCAAATATTTGCGGAGCATAATACAATACGAAGTTGATGCCCGACAATTGGTTAAAGAAAGCAATAAGAAAAGCTAGGCCCAAAGCCTTGTTGTGCACTCCTGAAAATAAGCCTGACTTGGTAGCGAAACCGTGCTGGTCATGGTCGGCTAATATCGCCTGGACTGCTGCTTCTGAATTTGCGACGCCTGCCCGCTCAAAGATGCGGAGAGCACCAGGCCGATCATTGCGCATTAATAGCAGCCAGCGTGGGCTTTCAGGTACCTGCAGCAGTAATAGCGGAAGCAATAAAGCCGGCACCGCCTCAGCGCCCAACATGTAGCGCCAGTCATTTGCGCCGCCTACTCCATCAAGTAAAAAGTTGCTGATGAAGGCCAGTAGGATCCCGAGCACCAGCATAAACTGGTAGCGTGCCACCAAGCTGCCACGGCTTTCGGCAGGTGCGATCTCTGAGATATACATTGGTACCGCTACTGTAGAGGCACCTACGCCAAGTCCGCCGAGAAAACGGAAAATCGAGAAGCTATACGGGTCCAGTGCAAAGGCGCTACCGAGTGCAGATACGAGGTACAAGCCAGCAATTAGATACAGGGTGGGTTTGCGTCCGAGTTTGTCACAGGGAATACTTCCGCTTAGCGATCCAACGACGGTGCCCCACAGGGCCATCGACATAATAAATAGCCCGTGCGACCAATCACTCAGCTGCCAGAGTTCCTTGGTGGGAAGGTTGGCCCCGCTAATGACTACAGTGTCAAAGCCAAACAGAAAACCCGCCAGCGCAACCGCCCAACTCCATCGTGATACGTTTGCATTCATGCTGTGATGATACAGCTAATGCATTTGATGCTACGCTATCGCTACTAGCTCGGGTGCGTTCGAGTAGACATCCTCAATTTCATCGAGCGTGGCAAAAAGCGTAGCCGGCTCATATTCCTGCACCAGGATACTCCTGTACTGCTTTACGTTGTGCAAGCCTCGAAAGTAATTGGTGTAATGGCGACGCATCTCTACCACACCAACTCGCTCACCTTTCCATTCGATGCTACGCTGCAGGTGCTCGCGAGCGGCATTTACTCGTTCTTCAATACTAGGCGGGGCTAGCAGTTCGCCCGTAGCGAAATAATGCTTAATTTCTCTAAATATCCAAGGGTAACCGATAGCTGCACGCCCAATCATAATTCCCTGAACGCCGTACTTGTCTTTGTACAGCGCGGCCTTTTCGGGCGACGTGATATCGCCATTGCCAAAAATAGGAATGTGTATGGATGGGTCTTGCGCTATTTCACCGATCAGTTGCCAATCGGCCTCACCTTTATACATCTGCTTACGCGTACGGCCATGTATACTCAGTGCCTGAATTCCGACGCCTTGCAGTCGCTTGGCGACTTCCTTAATTTTGATAGTGTTGTCGTCCCAGCCGAGTCGAGTCTTAACCGTGACTGGCAAGTTGGTACGCTTTACGATAGCTTCGGTTAGCTCCACCATTCTATCAATATCCTGCAAAATGCCTGCACCGGCCATTTTACAGACCACCTTCTTCACTGGACACCCGAAGTTGATATCCAGTAACTCAGGCCCTGCTTCTTCTACGATTTCAGCGGCGCGTTCCATGGAGTCTATCTCTGCTCCAAATATCTGGATGCCGATAGGTCGCTCTTCAGGGTAGATGTCGAGTTTCTCCACGCTTTTGGTGGCATCGCGAATCAGACCTTCTACGCTGATGAACTCGGTGTACATCACATCGCAACCTTGTGCCTTGCACAGAGCACGAAACGGAGGATCACTCACATCTTCCATGGGAGCCAGCAGAAGCGGAAACTCGCCTAATTTATGTTCGCCTATTTGAACCACACCACAAAGATGCGGCATTCCGGTGGTACGCGTCTCACAGATGTGTGAAAGCTAAGCACACATCTCTTTGCCAAATAATTGTGCCGCCGTGTACCTTGTCCGCGTCATCTCTACCCTACTTGTATGATTTATCTGGTCATAGCCATTTTCGTAATTGGCTACCTCGCAATCGTTTTCGAACATCCGCTCAAGACGGATAAAACGGTTCCAGCCCTCATCATGGGCGCTCTCATCTGGGCAATCATTAGCGTTTCGCACGTACCTGTAGTGGGTGCCGACCACGGTATCAGCGAATTAGACGAGGTGCTATTGCATCACATCGGTAAGGTGGCCGAAATACTCTTCTTCCTGATTGGTGCAATGACCATCGTCGAGTTAGTAGATCTGCACAAAGGCTTTGCCGTCATCACGAATCGGATACAGACTAACAAGAAGAAAAACCTCCTTTACCTCATCTGTATTCTTGCCTTTTTCCTTTCGGCGACACTCGACAACTTGGCTAGTACCATCGTGCTAGTAAGCCTGTTGCGCAAGTTGGTGCCAGTACGCGAAGAGCGACTTTGGTTTGTGAGTTTGGCCGTGATTGCTGCCAACGCCGGTGGCGCTTGGAGTCCTATCGGCGATGTTACTACCACTATGCTTTGGATTGGCGACAAAGTGACCAGCCTTGGCCTCATCGAGCACATTGTGGTGCCGTCTATAGTATGCGTGGGCGTGCCAATGCTTATCGCTAGCTTCTTGCCAGCCTTTAAGGGCAACGTAACTCAGCCCGTGCGCGACGAGGAGGCAGAGATGGAAGAAGAGCGTTTGCTTTCCAGCAAGGCCATGTTGTTTGCAGGTATTACTGCACTGGTGAGTGTCCCATTATTCAAGGCTGTTACACACCTGCCTCCATACGTAGGTATGATGCTTGGACTAGGATTTGTCTGGCTGGTTTCTGAGTTTATTCACCCTGAAGAAAACTTCAATAAGGCCAAGGATGGCCACTTATACAGTGCTCACCACGCACTTAGCCGCATTGAGCTGTCGAGCATCCTTTTCTTCCTAGGTATCCTGGTAGCAGTTGCTGGCTTGGAGTCTGCGACACTACCTGGCGAGACACGCGGGCTCTTGGCAAGTATGGCTGAAAGCCTCGACTCAGCGGTGCCCAACCAGGATGTAGTGATCGTGATTCTTGGCTTTTTATCTGCGATTATTGATAACGTGCCACTCGTTGCCGCCAGCATGGGTATGTACACTTTCCCTACAGATGATTCGATGTGGCACTTCATTGCCTACTCAGCGGGTACGGGAGGGTCTATGCTCATCATTGGTTCGGCCGCAGGCGTTGCCGCCATGGGCATGGAGAAAATAGATTTCATTTGGTATTTAAAAAACATTGCATGGATCGCTCTTCTCGGGTTCCTTGCCGGAGCCTTGGTATTTGTGGGCATCCAGCAGTTTTTCTACTAAGTTTAGCGCTTGCTTTCTCTGCTTGTCAACAAGACCATACTCCTGAGCTGCTCGGTGCCTGGGGCGCTAATCTGCTCATTGAAGATGGCGACACCATCGAGGTAAAGCTTGATGACGTAGGCCTTCGCTTCGATGAGGATGGCACCTACTTCTACACGTCCACTTTAGATTACGAGGAGACTGGCAGGTATCGGTTGGAAGGTGATTTGCTGTATCGGATTCCGAGCACCCAGCAGGATGACGGTTCGCAGTTACCTGTGCAGATAGGTTTGATCCGCAGCGACCGTTTGCACCTCAACATGGAAGAAGACGGTCATAAGCGCCGCTTGGAATTCCAGCGTATCGATATGGACGGATTTGACGGCGATGAGTACCAACTTGATCACGGAGATCACGACCATTCAGAGCACGACCATGGGCATGACCACGAGCATTAGGCTGCAGGTGGCGGCGGTAGTTTGTCTAGGTTTGCCGAAAGGCGACCAGTAGCACGTAGACTCAGCTCTAAGGCTGATGATTTTTGGACGACTTGCGTCAAAACCAAGCTGGCCACCCTACCCTTCACGAGGACGCCTTCTGCGACTTCAAGTGCTTCAATTTTTGCGTTTGTCTCGGTTCTTGCACGGACTAGTCCCGCGGCTATTTGAGTCCCTAGCTGCTCATTAATTTCCTTAGCCAACCGGCTTTTCAGCGCGTTGGCAAATAAATTGAGCAAGCCAGACTGAGTTTCGATATCTACATCCGGCGAGTGGAGTTTGACGAGCCCACTATCTGCATCGAGTACGGGGGTTCCGCTTACCTCGACTTCGCCATTGATAACGCCTGCAAGTCCCAGCCCGATCGTGAAGTGTCGGCTGGCCATGCGCACGGTGCTATCTACGATGCTAACTTCTTGCCCCCATTTTTCGAAGCGTTTGTTATGTAGGGCTTTCGCCAAAACAAGTTGTAGTGTACTCGCAGATAGCGCCACCACAATGCTCTGGTCGAACTGCCCGGGAAATTCAGTGATGCGTTCTAGAGAGATGTCGGTGTCAGCGGCAAGGTTACTTATTACTGCTTCCTGAAGCATCAGCACTGGACTGGCCTCGGCACCTACTCTCAAGTTTATAACCTCTTGCTCAGCGCTTATAATTTGAAATCCCAACTGACTGATGTGTGGGTACACTTGTCCGTTAGGAGCCTCCGCGGGTAGAGACCACCCAAGCTTTTGGCGGTCGCTTAGTTGGGCGATCAACTGTTTGAGGTTGAGCTTAGATTCTAGCTCGGCTTCAAGTTGCTGGTTAATTCGCTGTCGCGATCGCTCTACTACTGAAGTTGCGATTCGTTCGGCTCCAATCTTGAAGCCTGCGACACTCAGTTGTGGCTGTTTTAGCCATTGAAATCCGATTAATTCCGTCTCTGCATCGACGTCCCACCTTGGTGAGATGTGAATCGCGATTGCCAGGTTAAGAATGATTTCGCCGTTTGCGGTCGCAGTGGTGAGTACGATGTTTTTACTGATGTCAATTTTAAGTGGCAGCTCCAGATTTACCACGATTGTGCTTGCGGCAAAGCCCTTAAACTTTTCAGGTACGCGATCACTAAATGTAATTTTGGGAGGCGCAGCTTGCTGTACTACGAGGCCTATACCTCGATCTTGAAAGTTGTTTTCTTTCAGCAAAACCTGGGGCAGTTTGGCTGCTATAACATCATTGAGTGCGCTTGCTTGGAGGCTTAGGTCGACAGCTATCATGCGGCAAAGTTAGCTTCAGCGGTTGGCCGATGCAGTAGTGGTGGCGGGTACTGTTTTGCCGAAAGGCTACACATAAATTTGAGTAGCAGACCGCTGATTTAGCAACACCCATGAAGGTATGTCGTATAGGTACATAATTCGGGCAGTCTGCGAATACAAATTAGGCTACCTTTGCGCCGCTTTTGGATTAGCATACCCAGAAGTGTCTACAAATTTTACGCATGGCAGAGATCAGAGAAAATCCAGCAGCCGCACCTGTGCCCGCTCCCGGAACTGAAACCATTGACATCACAGGCGCTCAGGCAGAGAGTCGTGATTGGCTAGAAGAAAATCAGAAGCTCGTTATCGCCATCGTAGGTGGCTTAATAGCGATTGCAGCTGCGATTTTTCTATATACAACCTTTATTCAGGCTCCGGCTCAGAAGGAGGCGAGTCAGCAATTGTGGCGAGCGCAACAGCAGTTCGAAAAGGATAGCTTTCAATTGGCTTTGCTCAACCCGGCGCCTGGTTTCTTAGGCTTCGTGGACATTGCGAAGGAGTACGGTAGCACACCTGCTGGCAACTTGGCCAACTATTACGCTGGCATCAGTTATCTACAACTAGGTCAGTACGAGGCCGCCCTTGATTACCTGGGAGATTACGACGACGATGGCGAAATCTTACCTGCCACCAAGGCCGGTGCAATTGGCGATGCTCATGCTCAACTAGGTGACCTAGATAAGGCTGAGGGCTACTACGAAGACGCTGTATCTAAAAGTGACGACAACGAAGTGTTGGCTCCGTACTACTTGCAGAAGTTGGGTATGCTGCGCGAGCGCCAAGGCAAAGCAGCTGAGGCAAATACGCTATACACGCGCATTCAGCAGGACTTTCCGCTAAGTGTGCAAGCTGGCGACATCGAGAAGTACATTATGCGTACGGCTGGCTAAGGCTTGCTAAAAACATATTTGAAAGGGCGTTGTCACACTGGTGGCAGCGCCCTTTTGCATTTTAGTGGGTTACTTGCCAGCAACAAGAAAAATATGGCAAGCGCACTAAAAAGTCTTTCTGTTTACGATGATAGCACGATGCCTGATGGCGCAGATATGCGTATCGGAATCGTACTCGCTGAGTATCACACAGATATTACGCACCCACTCTATGAAGGGGCCGTGGAAACGCTGATAAAGCATGGCGTGAAAGAGGCTCATATCGAGACTGTGCAGGTGCCAGGAGCTTTTGAATTGCCAGGGGGTGCGAGAATCTTGAGCGCTAGCAACAAATTTGATGCGATCATCTGTATTGGCTGCGTGATTACGGGTGAGACGCCGCACAATGAGTACATTAATCAGAGTGTCGCAAATGCCTTGCAAACGATGACGGTGGCTAGTGGCCGTCCGTTTATTTTCGGGCTGCTGACGCCAAACACTCACGAGCAAGCGATGGATCGCGCAGGTGGCAAGCATGGGAACAAAGGCGTAGAGTGTGCCGTGGCGGCGCTAAGAATGGCGAGCTTACGCAAAACAGTAGCCGAGCCTAAGCGAAGAATGGGATTTAGCTAGTGTGTCGCACAGGCTTCGTACCTAGCGTGCATGCAGATTGATTTTGTACACGCAGGGCTATTTAAGCTAGATGGAGGCGCGATGTTTGGGATTGTACCCAAGGTGATGTGGGAGAAGGCCAATGCTCCTGATGAGAATAACCTTTGTACTTGGGCGGCGAGGTGCCTGCTGATTAGGACTAACGGTCGTGTAATTTTGGTGGATACTGGACTTGGCGATAAGCAGGATGCGAAATTTCGCAGCCACTTTCATCCGCACGGCGACCAAGATTTGCTTTCCTCCCTTAAGGCGCTCGGCGTGGGGCCTGAAGATGTGACGGATGTGTTGCTCACGCACCTACATTTTGATCACGTGGGTGGCGCACTGCACATCGCTGTTACAGGCGCGATTGTACCGACATTTCCGAGAGCTACTTATTGGAGTAACGACACGCATTGGCGCTGGGCGATGAATCCAAATCCTAAGGAGGCGGCGAGTTTTTTATACGAAAATTTAGCGCCCTTGAAGTCGAGCGGTCAGCTAGATATGCTACCTATTGAAAAGGACAAAGACTATCATTGGCTACCGGGAATAACGCTACGTCCGCTGTATGGCCATACGGAGGCGATGATGATGCCGATGATTGATCTTGGCGGCGGAAAACGATTTGTGTATTGCGCGGATTTGATTCCTTCAAGTGCACACGTGCGCGCGCCCTGGATTATCGCTTATGATGTGCGCCCTTTAGTAACGCTAGCTGAGAAGGAGCGACTGGTCGCGGAAGCGGTGAGTGAGGGCTATGTGCTAGGTTTTGAGCACGACCCCGTAATGGCGCAAGGAATTTTAGAGAAAGATGCCAAGGGGAGAATTGGTGTGGTCGGGGTTTAAATTTGAATGCCGTCACAAATTGATGAGCGTGCTAGTAGCCGTAGGCATCAGCCTTGATAGTGAACGAAAAGCCGTTGGAGACTGGGAAGTGGAGCAAATTTGAGTTAGGTAGGCTTCAAATGCACAGTCGCTCATCAAGTCTAGTTCTCAATTTGATCAGCTGTATTAGCTAGACACAATGAAGCAATCAATACCTTACCCCAAAAATCCTTCAATCTTACCAAGCACAAAATCCAGCTCTTCCTTTGTATTCAAGTGTGAAAAGCTAAAGCGCACCGTAATCATCGGATCACTTGCACCGCGGTAGGCAGCCATCACGTGGCTGCCCGCATCGGCGCCCGAACTACATGCACTACCACCACTGGTTGCAATGCCTGCGATATCCAAATTGAATAGTAGCAACTCAGCCTTTGGAGTAGAAGGAAAACTGACACTCAATACCGTGTACAAGCTTGGAGCATCCATCGCTGTATTGACACGCAACTGAGGTACGCGTTCTATAAGGCCAGCCAACAGATACCTGCGCAAGCCCTCAATGTGATCGCGATTTTCTTGCATGCTAGTCTGCGCCGCATCTAATGCTGTCGCGAGTCCAGTGATTCCGTAAAGGTTTTCTGTGCCGCCACGCATGTTGCGCTCCTGCGACCCACCATCCATAAATGGGCGGACAATCACTTCATTAGAGACATACAAAAACCCAACTCCCTTCGGACCGTGAAATTTGTGCGCCGCCCCGGTTAAAAAATCAACTTTTAGCGCTGTTGTATCAATAGGAAAATGCCCCACCGTCTGCACGCTATCTGTATGCAAGTATGCACCGTGAGCTTTAACCAACTCCCCCACCCTGGCAAGATCTAGCAAAGCGCCAATCTCATTGTTGGCGTGCATTAAACTCACTAACACGCGTCGTCCGCTCAGCGAGATCAATTGCTGCTCCAGCGCTTCTAAATCCGGCGACCCGTCCGGCGCGAGTGGTAAAAAATGAGCTTCTACATCGCGGGTCCGCTGCACCTCCGCAATAGAGTGGAGCACACAGTGATGCTCCGTAGGGCTGCTAATAATGTCGGTAATCCCCAAATCACGAACACTGCATTTTATCGCCGTATTCGATGCCTCAGTGCCGCCACTCGTGAAGAATATTTCACCAATCGATGCATTCAGCGCAGTCGCCACTTGCTTGCGTGCAGCCTCAATCAAGCTTCGCCCTTTGCGGCCTTCAGCGTGAATAGAACTTGGATTGCCATACTCCCCACGCATTAGTGGAAGCATCGCATCAATCACTTCTGGAAGCAAGGGCGTACTCGCCGCATTGTCTAGATATACTCGCATAGCAGTGGTCTTAAAAGTGATTACTTATCAAGCGCCTCACGCATTATCTTCTTAGCAGCCTCGGCAATTTTATTGGCCGCCACCTTGTCTGTACTCTCTGCAATTACCCTCACAATCGGCTCAGTATTGCTAGCACGCAAATGCACCCAACCTTCGTCAAAATTCACCTTTACCCCATCAGTTTCATCAATGTCGTGCGCTGCATAAGCCTTGGCCACATGAGCTAAAATGGCCGGCACCGCATCGCGATCCGGCAATTCCATTTTCAGCTTCACAATCGTGTAGTCTGGATATCCCGCCCGCAACTCCGAAGCCTTTTGCTTGCGGCTCGCCATTAGGCTCAACACCAGGGCTACCCCTACCAAGGAGTCGCGCCCGTAGTGTAGCGGCGGGTAAATAATTCCACCATTGCCTTCACCGCCCAGCACGGCATCTACCTCGCGCATTTTGTTAACCACATGGACTTCACCTACGGCTCCTGCCGCGTAAGTCTGACCGTACTTCTGTGCAATGTCCCGCAGTGCACGCGAACTACTCAAATTGCTTACTACCGCTCCCGGCCTGTGTTCTAACACGTAGTCAGCAACAGCCACCAGTGTGTACTCTTCACCAAACATGCTACCGTCTTCGCTTACCAGCACCAGCCGGTCTACATCCGGATCTACTGCAATGCCTAGGTCGGCGTGGCCATCCTTTACGGCTTTCGCCAAAACTTCCAGATTCTTAGGCAACGGCTCAGCTTCATGCTCAAACAGTCCATTTACCTCATCAAAAAGCAACTCGTAGGTCACGCCCAACGCGTCTAAAAGCGGCGGCAAACTGATGGCACCAGTTGAATTGATGCAGTCGACAGCAACATGCAAATTAGCCGCTTGAATAGCCTCGACGTTTACCAACGGCAGCGCGCATACCTGCTCTACATGGTAAGCAATTTCGTCTGTGCTTCGTCGGTAACTGCCTAGCGATAAGGCACCAGCATAAGTAAACTTAGGCTGCTCTACAAAGGCCTTGATTTGCTCACCATCAGCCGCGCTAATAAATTCGCCTTTCTGATTGAGCAACTTGAGTGCATTGTACTCTTTAGGGTTGTGACTAGCACTTAGCACGATACCTCCTTGAGCTTTGTGACGTACCACCGCCATTTCGACAGTTGGTGTAGTGGATAGGTCGAGGTCCACGACATTAATCCCCATAAATCTCAGCGTCGCGGTCACAAATTGCAGCACCACGTCGCCACTTATTCTACCGTCGCGACCAATAACTACGCTCACATCATTCGCAGCTCGCGCTTGATTTCGGGCCAGCAGCCATTTGCCATAGCCGCTAACATAACTCAGCAAAACATCTGGAGTGAGATTGCCAGATTTATCATTGCTGCTACCTATGGTGCCACGTACACCTGATACTGATACAACTAAAGCCATGGCGCAAGGATACGCCCGCTACCAGCACTTGAAAATCAGATGACGTTCACCTCTGGCTCTATGTTCACTCCAAATTTTTCCAATACATCTGCACGAATCTCCTGTGCCAAAGCCCAAAGTTGAGCGCCTGTGCCACCTCCGTGATGCACCAATACCAAGGCTTGCCTATCGTGCACACCTATTGCTCCTCTACGAAAGCCTTTCCATCCCGCCTGATCAATCAGCCAACCCGCTGGTATTTTATATCGACCGTCAGGCAGTGAGTAAAATCGGACGTCCGGTCTGCGAGCCTTTAGCTTTTCGAAGTCTGCCCAACTCAATTCAGGATTCTTAAAAAAGCTGCCGCTGTTGCCGATTTCTGCTGGATCAGGCAGCTTACTGCGGCGAATTTGCTCCACTGCTTCACCAATACTAGCAGGGGATATCTCGATGCCAGATGTTTCGAGCACACTCCTAATGTCGCCGTAATCTAGGCGATGCAGGTGCTGTTTTGCCGAAAGGCTAAAAGTGACGGACGTAATGATGTATTTGCCGCGTAAATCGTGCTTGAAAATTGAGCTTCGGTAGCCGAATTCGCAGTCGCCAGCGGTAAAGGTTTCTTCCGTTAAAGTGTTGAGATTTAGTGCGGTGAGCACCTCGAAGTGATCCTTTATTTCAACGCCGTAGGCGCCAATATTCTGGATCGGTGAAGCGCCGACAGATCCAGGAATAAGGCTTAGATTCTCTAATCCACCCAGCCCCTGTAGGATAGTCCATCGCACGAAGTCGTGCCACACTTCGCCTGCGCCCGCACGTACTAATACAGTATCACCAGTGGTGCTTAATATCTCACGACCGCGCAGATCAATATGCAGTACAAGCCCATCGATATCTCGGGTGAGTAGCATATTACTCCCGCCTCCTAGCACCAGTTTAGGCTGCTTGTCGCGAAGAATTTTTTTGAGCGACTCAACCGAGGTAGCTCGATAGTATTCAGCGGCTTCGGCAGCCAACCCAAATGTGTTTAGCCTGGCTAGCGATACACCCGTCAACAGCGTATCGGGCGGCAACTCGAAAGTGCTGAAGCTATTCATAATCGTCCATCATTGCGAGTTCCGATTCGGTGGGCAAACGATAGCGCGGATAGCCCCAGTAGCCGTCATTTTTCATTACTGGCAGCTGGCGCGTAGGCCCTACGTCAGGCGCTTCGTGCCCAGGACTAAAAAGCCTAATCAGGCCAGCTGGCGTTTCGAAAAAGATGTAATAGCCATCGGGCGGACTTGTCAAATCTTCTACACTCAGCCCTCTCCCACTCCAAGTTTTGGTCAGTTCTTTCACTGGCAACTGCGTAAGAGATTCGCTACTCATAGCCAGGCTGCGATTGCTGTAATGCGCGAGCAAACTGGTAAGCGCGGTGAATAGCAAAATTGAGGATGCAATGATCTGAAACTTACCTAAAAAGCTGCGAGCAATCCGTGATAATACCAAGCCCAGCACTAGTCCGCCCAGCGCACCATAAAGTGCACCTCTGGAAAGTAATTCAGCTGAATTTATCGTCCCATCTACTTCAGGAATTTCGAATGCCCAGCCAATTGTGGTCATAATTCCCAGTAAGATTCCGCCAATAATTAAGGTCGGTTTGCCTAAAATCTGCATCTACGTAGTTTCGAATTGAAGCTTCGCGAGTGAGTTGTAAAGTCCATCGGGCCGCTCACTCAATTCAAGGTGCGAGCCCGCTTCCACTATGCGGCCATCATCGAGTACAAAAATTCGGTCCACGTCGCGAATTGTGGCCAGGCGGTGAGCAATAACAATACTTGTCCGGCCCACCATCAGCTTATCAAGTGCATCTTGCACTACGCGCTCGCTTTCGGCATCAAGACTGCTGGTAGCTTCATCGAGCAGCAAAATCTTCGGGTCTTTCAGTAGCGCTCTGGCAATCGCAATGCGCTGACGCTGCCCTCCAGAAAGCTTCACACCGCGTTCGCCAACAATGGCATCCAGTCCTTCCGGAAAGCGATTCACGAATTCCATCACATTGGCCTTCTCGGCTGCCTCCTCGATTTCTTCCAGGCTTGCGCCAAAACGCCCATACGCAATGTTCTCGGCGATAGTGCCTGCAAACAGCAGAACTTCCTGTGGCACCAAACCTAAATTGGCGCGGTAACCTGCTAAGTCCAAGTCTCGAATGTCTGTGCCATCGACAGCGATGCGACCCTCATACTCCTCATAAAACCTGAGCAGCAACTGAAGAATCGTTGATTTACCAGCGCCACTCGGTCCCACCAAAGCCACTCTTTCACCGGCGCCAATTTTGATGTTTAGCGAGTCAAGCACGGTGACATCTTTTCGCGTCGGATAGTTAAATCGCACATTCTCAAACTGCACCGTTCCTTGCAAGGGTAGCCGCTCGATGGCTGTGGTGCGGGGCGTCAAGGCAAGCGCTTCAATAGGCTCATCGAGAATTTTACGGATGCGTTCGGTAGCTCCGATGGCTCCCACGAGTTCGGTGTAGAAATTTCCCAGTCCAGCGATAGCCCCTCCAATAATGGCTGTGTATAGCCCAAACTGGAACAGATCACCAGCCTCGATTGCGCCCTCTTGCACCATAAGCGCTGCTCGATAAATGATAAAGAAGAGCGCCCCGAATAAAAAGGTGATGATAAACATGCTAAACAGCGCCCGGGCCTGGGCATACTTCAGACTTACTTTCACGGTTTGATCTTGCGCGCCGCCGTAGCGCATGCGCTCAAACCACTCATTGGTGTAGCTTTTTACCGCTTGTATACTTTGGATGCTTTCACCAAGAATGTTATTCGTCTCGGCCAGCTCATTCTGGCGCTCCTTGCTGAGTCGGCGCACCATACGTCCAAAGAAAATTGCCCCTACAACTACCACTGGAAAGATGAGTAGCATGGTAAGACTTAGTCTCGGCATGCGGATCAAAATGATGGTAATGCCGAACACCAGAATCAGAATTTGACGGACAAATTCTGCGATCGTTATAGAAAACGCGCTGTAGAGTTTTTCTACGTCGGCAGTAAGTCGACTAATCAATTCACCACTTCTATTTTGCTCGAAAAAGCTGATTGGCAGTGCAATCATGCGTCCGAATACCGCTTTGCGCACATCGGCAATTCCCAACTCGCTCACTTTGGCAAATAGCAGCACGCGGAAGTAACTCACTGCGCTTTGCACGATGAGGATAACGAGCATCACCCCGCCTAGCTGTTGGATGGTGAGGCCCAGCTCACCTTTGCCGTCGGCGGTATTTACCATCTCGCCGATGAGGTACGGAAACGCCATAAATACCAGCGAGCTCAGCGCCAAAAGCACCAAGCCAATGATCAATGACCACTTATAAGGTGCGATATATTTAAATATCCCGAGTGCTTCTTTGAGCTGCTCGCGATTCACTTTGGGGCGCTTCGACTCTTCGTCGTCTATATTTTTGGTCGTTGCCATACGCGTGGGCAAGGTAGCTTCAACGGTGAGCTTAATCCCTCTGATTGCTGTCAGGACAATTGCCGGGCATCTGGTGTTGCTTGTCGTTCAGCTTTCGCCAAAACAAAGCATCTTGCCTGAGTCAATGTGAATAGGTGTTGTATGTTAGCGCCGCCCGATTGCTGCTAGTGCGGCCAGGGCGCAAGGTCCCGTAGTACAACGGATAGTATACAGGTTTCCGGAGCCTGGGATGGTGGTTCGATTCCACCCGGGACCACGTTTACGCAAACGCATACACACGGCTGCACTGATTATCAGGCACTTATAGACTAGCCACCGCGCATACTCATAGCTAATCCGTGTACACGATAGCACAATCCGTGTACACATTCGTGTACGTACCCTATATTTGCTGGCGACCAACCTAGACCGCCGTGCATACCTTAGAACGGGCGAAGCCCCCACGACCCATAACTCTATCATTCCTGCTCAGACCAACTAGCAGCAAGATTGCGGACGCACCGTGTCCCTTATCGCTGGAATTGCGACACGACGGACAGCGGAAAAGAATATCGACACAGCGCAAGGTTCGCCCGAGTGCATGGGATGGCAAACGTCAACGCGTAAAGGTTAGCGGCAAACAGCTGGACGCCTCACAAATCACTGCATTGATGCAGAATGTAGAAGCGCAACTCCGCGACGCTGAGAGGGACGCTGAGAGGGCAGGCAGCACATTCGGACTAGATGCTGCATGCAAACTTGCCCGCAGCGTCTTACAGCCCCGGATCAACACTAGCAAATCAGAGACTGAGTTCATCGCGTATTGGCGACAACACGCCGAAACATCGCCTGACATAAAGTCGAACAATACGCGCATTACATACCGAACGTGCCTGATGCAGATTCAATCATTCGACCCTGAAGTAAGGTTTGCGTCAATCACATTAGCCTGGTACCGGAATCTGATAGATCACCTACGCTACAATTATGGGGAAGGGTTGCAAGACTCATCGATCGGTCGAATCATTAGCAAGATCAAAGCAGTATTGAGAGCCGCAGAATCTGAAGGCATCGCAGTACCTCAAGATTACAGGCAAAGCAAATTCAAGGCATTCAAGGCAGAACCCGACACCTTAGCCTTAACAACAGTCGAATTAAAGGCGATTGAACAGGCGCAAGGTCTGACTGATGGTGAGCAGGACGTTCGCAAATGGTGGCTAATCGGATGCTATACTGGTTTGCGCATATCTGATTTGCTCGCATTGCGCCCGCATCACTTTCGCGAAAACGGCATGATCGAAATACAGGCGACCAAAACGCACGGAACGTGTCACATACCGATTCACCCGTATGTAGCGCGAACGTTGCCGCTCGATAGTGTGGACACATGGCCGCATCGAATGGCAGCGGTAACATTCAACAAATACATTAAGCGCATCGCTCGCAAGGCTGGACTATTTGAGCTCCGCAGCCTAGACGGTAATGCAGGGCAACCGCTGCATGAACTGATAACGACACATACCGCCCGCCGCACCTTCGCCACTGAGCTATACAGACAAGGGGTGACACTCGATAGGCTAATGGCAGCAACAGGCCATAAGACAGAACAGGCATTGCGTCGATACCTCAGACTAGACAGGGCGGAGAAAGGTGCTGAGTTGGCTAAGCATAAGTTTTTCCAATGATTGGGCATCAAAATGATATGCTAGGCTGGACATGTTGGAATCAATATTTACCAATCGCTGAATGTCTTCGGTCCGCACTGCAAACGCTATGGTCAACTGTACCCAGTGCTAGCGAAAGAACTAGGTCACAGTATATACCACCTCAACTGGTAGTTGCCCAGTTTGAAAAGGCAAAGTCAATGCTAGACCGCACGTTGCCTGTCGCATGTCCAATTGAGAGTCTTGCAACGTGCCCAGGATTTGCTCAAATCGCAAACGCGGTTGACCACATCGCTGCACGAACGCTAGTAGATGAAGGCCTACTACTCAGCTATGATTCGTACTTAGAGTGTACAAAAGCTAACAGTCGATGGATTACTGAAGGCCAAAAATGCGATATAAAAGTGGAAGTATTTGCCCTAGCAGATGGTATCAATATGGATTGTGTTTACGTAGTGCGTAACGCATATAGGATACTGCAATCCGTATTTGACCCCACAGAAGCACAGCTAGAATTACATCTTCTTTTTGGTATAATACGTGGCACGACTAAACCGCCTACTCCCACACCGAAGAAATTACCCACCGTTCAAAATCCGCTAAGCGAAAGATTGCGCCGGTCAAATATTAAAGTATTAGATGTCAACCACATTGAGCGCGTACACAAGGCAGCGACACGACTTGGATTGACTGAATCTAAAGGTCAATGGATTGCAAAAGGTAAGGCACAGGCATTTGCAGTATTGCATTGCTTAATAAACAGTGGATCAGTCGACCTACCCGAGCAAATGACAGCCGCCCAAATCGCAGCACATGTTAATAGCATCTGGACCGAAATCAATGTTTCAGAAAGTACTGCCCGAGACTATACTTATACCAAAAAACCACACGGGATACAGGCCTATCATAATGTGCTAGGCGAACTTCCAAAGTAGTAGCATAGCCACAACCTGCATATCATTTGCAGGCAATTGCAGAACGTTTGCAGATACTCGCAGATGTGGCGCAAGATCATTGCGCTATGCAAAACGCATTGATTACCACCCGCGAAGATCTAGCCGCCGTTGTTACGGCCGCAGTATCTGACGCATTGAAAGGCTCGCAAGGGCTGAACGCTGGCAACGGCTCCGCACTATTGAGTAGAGCTGAGGCAGCACGGCATCTAAACTTATCCCAAGATACCGTTCGACGTTGGGCCGCTCAGGGACATCTACCCGAGCAAAGGTTTGGACGTACCGTAAGGTATCGCCGCGCTGACCTAGACAACCTGCTCGATACATCTAAAGGGTTTGCGAAATGAGCTGGATAACTAGAATCTATACCCGAACGGGCAGCACTACCCAATACATCGCAGCCGATACCCGCCCGCGCTACCCGTTGCCGTCGCATTTGACGTGTACCCCACCGTGGGCAGGCAGCATTGCAGCCGATTATGTGCTAAGTCCATATGGTACCAAGGAAACGATAACGGGGCTGAGAGCCAATACAGGCGCGTACATAGGCAATACTTACAACAGTGGGAAACGTCGATTACTAATTGCGGTATTTGATGGCTCCGACCGCAATAGGCTAATCATTGCGATAGCTCCGAACATGCCTAGACAGAAACGTAAAGCGATAGCCTCAGGCATTGCCGCGGTACGTCTGCATACTCAACCGTAATGTTTGCAGTAGATGGTATAAACCTAGTTCAGCAAATGACATTAGCACATGCTCACTCGATTGGTAGCGCGAACGGGTGGCATGTGCATGCTGGCCGATGGAAAGATGGTACTTGTACACAGAAAGGCACACGCGAAGTCGGATGTATGTATCTTGAATATTCGCGTGCACTCAACGGGACATCGAATGTGCTAAAAGATACCGATGTTGTCACACTTACAGCAAGGGGTTCGCTACACAAGTATTACCACGGGCACAATGCTGGCACGTTCACTTACGCCGAAACTTGCAAGGCAGTCTACTTACTCGCAGCTGAGCTGAAACTGGACCCAACACAGGCAAAAATAACTAGGGCCGAAATCGGGACAAACATCAAGACCAAACGCCTAGCGTCAGAGTACATGGCTGCATTCGTAGCAAAAGGACCTAAGGCATTCGACTACTCAGATGGACACACGCTAAGAGTTGATTTGCATAAGGCCAAAAAGCACGGAAAAAAGGCTCCCTATTCGATTAAGATTTATGATAAGGGCAGAGAGCAAAGGGATAGGAATACAGACAGCGGTTTAACTGGCCAGCATTTGTTACGACTAGAAATAGTTGCTCAGGCTCACATCTACCGTGAAAAATCTAAGTTGCCACCGATTAGGCTAGTTGATCTTACAGATAAGGCTATTCTAGATAGGATGGGTAAGCGATTCAGAACAGTGATAGCGCGTTGCGTAGTATTCGCACCGCTCGATATACCCGACCCGCTGCCAGCGTCACGACAGGTCACTACAAAGGGTACAGATGGACAGCGTGAACGTTGGAATGGGTACGACTCGAACGAACGAAAACGAATCATACGCAAACGTCTAAAGATTGAGGCTGCACATGCTACCTCGCAACCACTGATTGAGATACTGGACTCAATAGATCAGCCCGAACCCAAAACCTTGCAAATGTCTAGAAGTCGGCCCTATGATAAAGGCCTAGATCGGGACATACCACATTTGCAGGTGTGGACATACCGCGACGTCGAAGAATGGTACAGCATCGACCCACTCGCACGAACGCCACAGGTGAGTAGCAGAATAGCAAAGGGCAAGTGTGGGATATGTTGTAGAGCGTTAACGGGCAAGGCAGAGAGCACCTGCACCAATACCCGTACATGCCGCAATGCTAAAAGCAATTCAGTACACGACGTTTGCCGAGCAATAGCCCGCGAACTCAATGCGCACCCTGAGCGACTACATCTATTCACTCGCACTATGATTCAGCAACGCATTGACAATAGGCTCAGAGATGCTCACATCAACTATCGCCAGCGACCACAGGAATCAGAAATTTATGGATTGCCGTTGTTTTAGCATTCAATAGTCCAAACAAAATGTTGAAACAGGGCGAAAGTTAGAGAGCGCAAATGTTGGTGTTTGTTGGACGTGCCAAGGTGGAAAAAGGTTGAAATATTTTGCGGCTGATAGTAGAAAATAGTAGACCTCAAAAAAGTAGCCACAGCGCAAGACACAAGTATTCAAATGGTCTGATGCCTAAAGAAAACTAAAGCGATGCTCAGAATGCACGACGTGGAAAAACGTGGAACTTGTGGATTGACATTCAGCGATGCCTAGCTAACGCAAAGCATAACTATTCATAAGGTAAACAGCATAGCTCGATTAAGCGCACTACACTACTCCCAGGGCATCACAGCGTATCATAGCGTTGGTATATCAGATCTTCTAAACGTTTGCGCCAATGATAGACGGGAATAGGCGAACACATACACACGCTACATATGAGTTTGTAGCATCTAGCGTGTACAGATCAGATCAACTTCGTATATTTGCGTTGCCCGGCATCATTGTATGCGCATCTAGGTTGGTCCCAAAATGAGCTGGCAGATGCCGGGTATATTGGTACGGATAGCGCATTACGTGTACAGTTTCGTGTACACACCTTCATAAGTAGCTGACCCTCAGCGCATATTCGATTCCACCCGGGACCACCTATAGTAGCGTCGTAATTTTGCTGACTACAGCAACAATGCCTGTACCAGTCGACATAGCCGTAATAGTACCTTGCTTTCGGCCACAGGCCAATTGGGCTCACCGATTATCCTCACGGTTTATAGCCCTTCAGCAAGCTTACCTCGGCGCTGAGATTAGCCTAATGCTAGTAGAAGATGGTACTCCAGGCGGCCTAGATCCTGAGCAAGTCGAGTTACTGCGGCAAGCTGTACCAAACGTCAATATCATTCCGCTTGCTACAAATAAGGGTAAAGGGTTTGCTCTAAGAACTGGAGTAGCATCCGCCCGGGCTACTTGCTACTTATACACAGATGTAGACATGCCCTACACCCTAAGCTCCATGAAAGGCGTAGCTGATTCTGTGTTGAGTTTCGGTGGAGTTGCGGCTGGCGAGCGCTTTGATGATTACTATAGCAATGTGCCAGTATTTAGAAGACTGCTCTCCAAAGGCTACCGCTCCCTTATGCGCTCGCTATTCAGGTTACCCGTAAGCGATTCTCAGGCTGGACTTAAAGCATTTGATGAAGCCGGGCGGCAAGTGTTTCTCACCACTACGGTAGATCGATTTCTTGTTGATCTGGACTTTATCGCACGCTGCCGTAAACACGTTGAGGTGCGTCCGGTACGAGTAGAATTGCGGCCCGATGTTGAATTTACGGACTTCGGACTGTCGATACTACGCGATGAAGCTAGCAACTTCATCAAGATCTTTTTTCGCGGTTGGTTGGGCTCAGGCGGCTAGATCGCAGCGGCTGCACCCTTAATACCGCTCTGCGCAAAGCGAACCCGCACCTCACCTCCAGACTCTCCTGGATAGTCAACTTTAGCCTTTAGCTCATCGGCTAGGTAGGCGATAAACTTGCGTCCTTCTCCCGCTACCTGCGTAGAGAAAGCCTTGGCTTCAGGATCCTTAACTGTCATAGTAACACTACTACCCTCTTTGGTCATTTTCGCCAAAATCTGACCAGCGCTACCACCGTGCTTAAAGGCATTGGCTACAAGCTCTGTGTAGATAAGCGCCACTGGAATAGCATCATCAAGTGACAAGCGCAGTGGCATAGACTCTGTGCGCAGTGTTACCGCTCCGTGAGCATTTAGCAGGCGGACCAACTCAGGATTATACTTCTCGAAGAACGCCTCCATAGCTACCTCGTGCTTGCCTTGCTGCTCAAAGCTGGCTTGCGAGAGGTGAACCAGAGCAGCAGACTGCGCTGCCAAATGACTGGCGGGCTCGCCAGGTTTTGTGACTGGCATTCTGGCAGAAATAGCGTGCAGCAGTTTGCGCATTCTATTGAGTGCGGTGCGTGAGCCCATGGCGAGCTTGTTGCTCATCTCTTCGTAGCCTTTATTGGCCAAGTTGCGATCTTGTTCGGCTTGCTTGATGTCGCCCCTCAACTTCCTGACAGTGGCTAGAAATCCGAGAATTCCGGCAGCTAGGATAGCCAGACAAATGCCGATCACCGAAAGATATTTCCACTGCGCGGCACTCCTTTCTGCTTCGAGGGCTTCGAGTGATGCGGCTTCACTTTGCTCGGCGGCGATGCGCGCCTGCTCTGCTTGATCGGCCTCTTGTTGCGAGGTCTCGATGGCCTTTTCGGCCTCCAATTGCTCAGCTTGCAGCGTTAGTTGCTTGGCTTTATTGAAGTATGGCAACGCCCGGCTATATCGGCGGCCAGCACTATCGAGTTTGGCTTGTAGCAAGTTGGCCCTCGCCTGCAGACGTAAATCGGCAGTCGCCTCGGCTCCTTCGAGTGCACGCCGGGCTAAGATGTAGTCCGGTCGTCCGCGCTCAAATGCTGCCTCGGCTTCCTTCAAATCATTGAGCACCGCCGCCGAAGTCCCGCCGTCCTGTGCAAGCAACACGTGTTTTGGCGAAAGCCCAGATAGCAAGACGACTAAGATAAATGTGAAGCGCGTGTAATTCATAACAGACTTTTTGGGAAGCAAGGCGAGGGCGAAGTACGCGGTTACAGCAAGAATGCAGCGAAGTGTTTTTGTGTAAGCTCAGCTAGAAATGCTGAAGCTACCGCGCAAGCGTCTGAAAATGAACCAGATACAAAGCTAGAGCATTGCTAATTTTATTTAGCGCAAGCAAAGGATGTCAAACCCTAGGCGATTTTAAGCCCTTAAATGTGCGCGGCAGGCAAAGTATAAAGTACAGCAAGGCACATATATTAGCACTTTTGCAGCGTCATTAGCAAAACAACTACATGCACCGAATTACAGTAGCTCACGGAGACGGCATCGGTCCGGAGATTATGAGCGCCACGTTGGCCATTTTGAAGGCGGCCAACGCGCCTTTACAGCTTGATACCATTGAGATTGGAGAGAAGGTCTACCTCGCCGGCAACAGCTCCGGCATACGCACCGAAGATTGGGACGTGATCCGTCGTAACAAGGTGTTTCTTAAGGCACCAATTACGACTCCACAAGGCGGTGGCTTTAAGAGTCTCAATGTATCCACACGCAAGTTTCTGGGACTGTATGCTAATGTGCGTCCCTGCGTAAGCCTGGCTCCTTTCATTAAGACCAAGCACCCCACCATGAATGTGGTGATCGTGCGCGAAAACGAGGAAGATTTGTACGCGGGCATTGAGCACCGACAAACCGACGAGGTGGTGCAGTGCTTAAAGCTCATTAGCCGCCCAGGCTGCGAGAAAATTGTGCGCTATGCATTTGAATACGCCAAGGCGAACGGTCGTAAAAAAGTGACCTGCTTTACCAAGGATAACATCATGAAGCAGACCGACGGTTTGTTTCACCAAGTGTTTGATGAGATCGCGGCGAAGTATCCAGAAATTGAAAACGAGCATTACATCGTCGATATCGGGACAGCCCGACTTGCAGATACGCCTGAGCGTTTTGACGTGATCGTCACTTCAAATTTATATGGCGATGTTATCTCCGACGTTGCTGCACAAATTACCGGGTCGGTAGGTCTTGCGGGCTCATCTAACATTGGACTTGAGTGCTCGATGTTCGAGGCTATTCACGGCTCGGCTCCTGATATTGCGGGCAAGGATATCGCTAATCCTTCTGGCCTTTTGCAGGGTGCAATTATTATGTTGCGCCACTTAGGCGAGGCTGAAGTTGCCGCCAATGTAGAGAACGCATGGCTCACCACATTAGAGGCTGGCATTCATACAGCCGATGTGTTTAACGAGGACATCAGCAAGCAAAAAGTGGGTACTAAAGCCTTCTCGGAGGCTGTAATTAGCAATCTTGGTAAAAAGCCAAAGATTCTCAAGGAGGCTGTTACCCTTACGGAAAAACCTATCACGATTGCCCCGTACGTTCGCAAGCCTAGTGCTCGCAAAGAGCTGCGAGGCGTCGATATGTTTGCACAGGATAATGAGTTAGATCCGCAAAAAGTCGGTGCCAAACTCCAATCCTTGGACAATGCGGCTATACGCCTCAGCATGATTACCAATCGCGGTATTATGGTCTGGCCAAAAGGATTCGACGAGACTTTCTGTACAGATCACTGGCGCTGTCGCTTTGAGGCAACAGGCGAAGAGCCGCTCACCAAGCAGCACATCATCGACTTGCTTACGCGCGCCGATGCTGCAGGTATCGATAGCATCAAGACCGAGAACTTGTACACTTTCGACGGGAAGCGTGGGTATTCGCTGGCACAAGGTCACTAGCGCAACTGCCGCTACAAACCAGAACTCATGAAGAACGTAAGCCAAGACAGCTTATCCTTCGACTTGATCGAGGGCACGTTTTCGACGGACGATGCGGTGGATATTCTGCGTACGCTTATCCGCGCGAAAATTCGTCACCATGAGTGTCGGTTGTTTAGCGACAACGAGCGCAAAGGCCACGACAGCCTCAATACAGAGCAGCGTGTAATAGCGCTGAAGAAAAGCTTAAATAAGCTAGAAAAGTTCGCTGTCGACAGCGCCAGCAACAAGCATAAGAGGCTGCACATTCACTCTACAGTGCTCATCGAGACCGTAGAGGAAGCAGCTAAGTAATATTGCACATCGCACCTTGCATTACGGCCTCATCGTCTACTCAGACGGTGAGGTCGTATAGGTTTACGTCATTTTTAAAATCTAGGTCTACGTCTACGTGCAGGTCAATAAATTTGCCCGTGCGGATGTCGAATACCCAGCCGTGAATCTGGAGTTTGCGCACACCGATTGCCCTTTGCACCGTAAGATTTTTGCTCAGGTTGAAGCACTGCTCGGCGACGTTGAGCTCTACTAGTCTGCGGTAGCGGACCTCGTCTGTGCCGATGGCTTGCAGTTCGCGTTGATGCGTGCGAAAGATGTCACGAATATTGAGCAGCCATGGGTTGATTATGCCTAAGTCTGTGCTTTGCATAGCTGCCTTTACGCCACCGCATTCGTAGTGTCCGCACACGAGTATGTGCTTCACTTTTAAATACTCTACTGCGTACTCAATTACGGCTGCGGAGCTCAAATCATTGTTGGGGATAAGATTCGCGATATTGCGATGCACGAACACTTCACCGGGTTTGAGGCCCATCGCAATTTCGGCCGTGACGCGACTATCCGAACAGCCGATGTAAAGCATTGATGGTGTCTGACCTTTAGCCATCTCTTCAAAGTAGGTTTCGTCGAGATCTAGTTGCTCAGCGGCCCAAGCTCTGTTGTTCGTTAAGACTTTCGTCAAATCCATAGGTGGAAGTTAGCAACTCGCCTGCATGTGCACGTGCAATTTGCTGGCACATGCTCAAGCTTAAATTCTATTGACTTACTCTTGCCTCATGAAAAAATGGCTTATCCGTATTTTTGGTCTGCTCGCTGTACTACTGGTTATTGGCTTTGTAGCGATACAAATACTTAGTGCTCCCCTACCTGAGGGCACCGCCGGTGCCGACGCTGAAGCGCTTACCGATAAGATGTTGGCGGCTGTAAATGCTGAGGCTTGGAAAAGCACGGACCTGGTGAGCTGGACCTTTGCGGGCGTGCATGATTATGTGTGGAAGCGCGACGTGGATAGCGTACAAGTAAGCTGGGGCGACATGGTAGTGAACCTGCACACCAAAACCGTAACCGGAACTGCAAGCGAGAACGGCGTAGCGCTTACAGGCGATGATGCTATTGATGCCGTAGCTGATGCCTGGGCATACTTTTGCAACGATAGTTTTTGGCTGGCAGCGCCTTTTAAGGTTCGGGATCCAGGCACAACGCGCGCCATCGTCGAGCTAGAAAATGGCAACGACGGGCTGCTAATTACCTACCAGGGTGGCGGCGTTACCCCAGGTGATAGTTACCTCTGGGAGCTCGATGCACAAGGCATTCCTGTAGCCTATCAAATGTGGGTTTCCATCATTCCAATAGGCGGCCTTCGCGCTACCTGGGAGAATTATCAGCAGCTAAGTACCGGAGCTCAAGTGGCCACGAGTCACGACATGAAAGTCTATAACTTAGTGTTGAGCAACATCGCTGGCTAACCTAATGAGCCGTCAAATTTATACACAAGCGCAAATAAGCCAACTATTTGTTTGAGATTTGCGCACCCCTTGTTTAGTACCAAACTCCCATGCCAAGCGCCTTCACCGACGGATATCTACTTCATGATGTAGGCAAGCAGTACTATGAGGTTATAGAGCGCGCGCTGTCAGCTCCGGAAGCGCCCGCCCAGCGATTGGCACAATTAGCTCAGCAGGTGAAAGGCTTCTTCGTTGATCTTACCGAAGAAAGCGGTCAGAGTCTCAGCAATCACTTTGCGAGAATGAATTACGTGGCTCAGGCCGCGGAGATCGACCCGAAACTCACCTACTACTTACACCAGTTCGATAAGGAGTCTACTCGTTTGCTGCGCGACCAAGATGCCAAGCTGACGGTTGCGCAAGCCTTGCAGCTTGGTAGTAAGGCGCTCGCCGATGTGATTAAGCAAGTTATGCAGTTGCCTACGCCGTTGTCTCTTAGGGACTTGCTACCCGCAGACTACGCTGATTTTCAACTGCAGTCGTACACGGTTGCTGAATTTCACGCACAGATTCGGGCACTGGTACTTGAGGTAATCGATAGCAAAAAATTACTACGCGTCCGCCTCACCCAAGAGCCAGGCTTAGATCACTTTGTGCACTATCAGCGCGGGGAATACAATGAGCGCTATGCAGGTGCTGCCGTGAAGTTGTTGCACGGACATTTTGAGCTGCCCGTCGAAGTCAATTTGCTTGGGG
The DNA here is from genome assembly GCA_032356305.1 of Prasiola linearis. Lineage (NCBI taxonomy): Eukaryota > Viridiplantae > Chlorophyta > Trebouxiophyceae > Prasiolales > Prasiolaceae > Prasiola > Prasiola linearis. Next base: position 66,824 of record JAULKR010066659.1, on the reverse strand, counting down.
TTGAAGTAGACACCGAGGGTAAGCTCAATCCCCAACACATCATATTAGAGCCTGATTTCCTGGTGGATATCACCTCTATTTCAAAGTGTTTTGATGCTACTGGCTCAGAGCCAATGAAGTATTTATTGGGTCGCCTAACACCTTTTACAAGCTCGGTAGCAATGATGGCGGGAAATGTGGCCAACCACTTTCTCGACACTGCCCTGCTAGGCAATCGTGCTGCGTTTGGCGATAGTTTACGCGAAACCTTTAAGTACTATCCGCTGCAATATGCACGCCTTAATGATGAGGACGTGAGCGACTTGGTGACGCGTTGCCAGGGCCACTACGGCGTAATTGGCGACTGCGTAGACAAGCACTTTGCAAGTGAGAACATCAACTGCCAGCAAGTTGATGTGGAGCCTAGTTTTTACTCTGAGCGCTACGGTATTCAAGGACGTCTCGACGTGTTTTTGCCCCCGAGCACAGGTAAAGATGCAGCTATCGTTGAGCTGAAGTCTGGTAAGATTTATCGACCAAATCATCACGGCGTAAATCAGGAGCATTACGTGCAAACGCTGCTGTATGACTTGCTGGTAAAGTCGGTATTTGATGACAAGGCCAGGCCGCGCAACTTCGTGCTGTACAGCAGCGATAAGGAGCGGCCAATGCGCTACACTCCGCCTAACAAAGCGCAGCAATACGATGCCCTGGCGGTGCGTAACCAAATGATGGCGACCGAGCGCTTGCTTAGTTTATCTAAGCCTGGAGAGCCCGGACCACTAGATTGGTTGATACCAGACCGATACCCGCAAGCCAGTGGATTTGTGAAGCGTGACCTGGAGTCGTTTTATGCCGCTTACGCAAAACTCAGCAACCTAGAGCGCGACTACATGCGTGCTTTCGTGGGTTTTATAGCCCGCGAACAAAGATTGGCCAAAATCGGTAGCAACGCCAATCAGCGCATCAACGGACAGTCTGCGCTGTGGCGCGAAGCACTCGAAGATAAACTGGAAGGCTACGCTATTCTTCACGACCTCAAGCTTCAGCGGCTAGCTTCTCGTGATGGGGTGCCGCTACTCACCTTTATGCGATTTCGCTCGGATAAAGCAGGCAATGACAATGCGCCTGCGCTCACCAGCTTTCGGGCAGGCGATATCATTGTGCTGTATGCCGGCAACGCGCGCAAACGAGCAATACTTAGACACCAAGTTTATAAGGGATCTATCGTTGAAATTAACGAAGACGTGGTGATGGTGCGCCTACGGGCGAGTCAACCTGACCTTACCCGATTCCAGCGCTTCGAAACCTGGAACATTGAGGGAGATCTGTTTGATAGCTCGTTTACGCAGCTCTACAAAAACCTGATGGAATTTGCTGGCGCCACTCCACAGGCGCGCGGCCTGGTGCTGGGTACTACCGCGCCACAAGCGCCAGGCACTGCAAAGCCTATGGCACCTGCGGGACTTACACAAGAGCAGGGCAAGATTTTCCGCGATATTCTCAACGCTCGCGATTATTATTTGCTCTGGGGTCCGCCGGGTACAGGTAAGACCAGCATGATGTTGCGGCATTTGTGTGAGCACTTTGTATTCAAGAGCAAAGAGCGAATTTTGGTACTGGCATACACCAACCGCGCCGTCGATGAAATTTGCCGCGCTATTTCCAAAATAGGAAGTGAAATATCGCATCAATATCTGCGGATAGGCTCAGCACTTTCATGTGATAAAGCTTTTGTGCCGCAACTACTTCAGGAGCGCATCAAGCACATGGGGCGGCGCGAAGAGGTAAAAGAATTGCTGCAAAGCCAGCGCATCGTCGTGGGCACCGTAAGCTCTGTTTTGGGTAAAGCGGAATCCCTGTTTGAACTCCTCAACTTTGATAGGCTTATTATCGATGAGGCCTCACAACTGCTCGAGCCTCTGATCGGTAATTTGATGACGCGCTTCCCGCGGACAGTCTTGATCGGTGATCACAGACAACTTCCTGCGATAGTTACTCAGCCGGAATCACAAACTCGCATAGACCACGGGCCGCTGCGAGCCATCGGACTTACCGATATGCGCAACTCACTATTCGAGCGGCTATACGAACAGTGCCAAACAAACGACTGGCACTGGGCTTACGGTCAGCTAACGCGCCAGGGTCGGATGCACAACAACATCTCAGACTTTGCGAATAAGACTTTCTACGGAGGTTCCTTGCGTGGGCTTGAACTCGGCGAGTCAAGTAGGGACTGGCAAAAGCTGCCCAATAGCTGGAGTAACTGCCCTCCCGATTGCTCAGCCTATGAAGAGCTGCTGCGGGTACAATCTTTTGTAGTTGTAGATACCAAGCCTGACCTGAGCGACAAAGCTTTTCGCACCAATGCCTTTGAGGCCGAAGCTATCGTTGCCACTATTGCGAGTCTCATTAAATTAAAGGACGCGCAGCATCAGCAACTCGACCCTCGTCATGTGGGAATCATTACGCCATTTCGGGCCCAAATAGCTCGAATACGTTCACAAATTTTGTCCTCCGATTTGCCTATCGAGTGGGGCGAAGTGGCCATCGATACAGTGGAGCGCTTTCAAGGTGCTAGTTTTAAAATTGTACTGCTGAGTCTGTGTGCCAACCACGCCAGCGTGATTTCGCGACTTAGCTCGACCAATCATGAGCTTAAAGATCGCAAGCTAAATGTGGCGCTCACGCGTGCTCGGGAGCGTGTGATTACTTTTGGAAACGTACAGCTATTGCGCGCCAACAATGCTGCTTACTGCGAATTTATCGATTACTGTTCCGAGCTCAAGTCGGTCTATTTTGATCCTGCAGATGCAGCTGTTGATGTTGCCTCGGCGATGCTTTAGCGCAACAACACACTACCTAGTTCTGTGCTCAACTCCTTCTTGACAGTCTCCATGCGCATGTATAGCTTGAGCAAGCGCATAGTCGTTTTCTCGTCGCCATCGCGCTGAGCGGCACCCATGCGTTCGGTGGTTTGGTCCATTTTTTTGAGCAACTTGCTCAGCTTAAAGCGCAAGATCGACCGCTTCGTTGCGGGGAGCCAATTCTCGTCGGGCATTTTCTGAGTGGTGAGCTTGATCTCAAATTTTTCCCACCAACCCTCGCTATATACATGCGGCTCGGTAAGAATGGTTGCCACGAGTTGCTTCACCTCATCAGAGGCGTGGCCAGTCCAGTACGATTCTCCGATTACCTCGCCTCGGCCCAACCTTTGGTGCGCATCGTTGGCAATCTGTCCACAAACCTTATCTTCGAAAGTATCGAGGACCTCCTCCATGTTGGCAATGATGAATTCGGCGACCGTGACACCAGCTTCGTCATCAAATATATGCTGACCGTAGCGCACGATAAGCGAGATTAAATCGCGCTCGCGAAAGGTATCGTCTAGTACAATGCCTTGGCCAGTTGGCTTGCGCTTGGTAGCCAGCGACTCTTCTCTGACTGGCTCGCCATGAGCCTGAGCCGCTATCTCACTCGACTGATTGCGCTCCGTTACGCGTGCCTTGCGCTGCTCTTCGCGATAGCGCTCATCGAGGTATTTATTTAGCTGACCATTAAGTGTACCCTCATCAATTGAAAACCGCTCGCCCGTAGTGCGCAAGTATTCGCCTCGCACGATAGGATCGGGAATCTGCGCGATTGACTTCAAGACTTCCTGGACGAGGCGCGCTCTTTTCAGCGGGTCTTCTTTCGCTTCCGCTAAAACCAGCTCCGACTTGTAGGCGATAAAGTCTTTGGCATCTTTTGCTACAAATTCACGGAAAGCCTCACCACCAAATTCCTTGACGTAACTATCTGGATCGTGGTTGTCTGGCAGCATAACCAGCTTCACTTCCATATCCTCAGCGAGCACCAGATCAAGTCCGCGCAAGGCAGCTTTAATGCCTGCTTTATCGCCGTCGTATAGGAAAACTACCTTCTTGGTAAGTCGCTTGATGAGCCCGATGTGCCCCGCCGTGAGTGAGGTGCCGCTGGTAGCGACCACATGCTCTACCCCAGCCTGATGCAAAGCGATTACGTCTGCGTAGCCCTCTACAATCAGACACTCATCTTCGCGGCGTATCGCTGTGCGAGCAAGGTGCATACCGTAAAGCACTTTACTCTTGTGGTACAGCTCGGTTTCGGGTGAATTGAGGTATTTCGGGGCCTTGGAGTTCGACTTCAAGATTCGGCCAGCGAAGGCTACAACTTTACCGCTGTATCCATGAATAGGAAACACGACACGATCGCGCAGAAAGTCGCGCTTTCCTTCACGACTAATCAAGCCTAGGTCCTGGAGAAATTCTTCTTTATAGGTTTTGGCGAAAGCCGCCAGCTTGAAAGCCTGCCCACTTGCGGGCGCAAAGCCCAACTCGAATTTGGCGATGGTCTGGTCGGAATAGCCACGGTGCTTGAAATAGCTCAAGCCTACACTCTTGCCCTCCTCGGTATTCAGCAGCTGATCGTGGTAAAAGTCACGTGCAAAATCATTGACCAACTGGAGTGATCCGGCACGCTGGTTTTCGGCGCGAACCTCATCAGAAACGGCCTCCTCCTCTACGGCGATGTTGTACTTGCGCGCGATAAGGCGCAGGGCCTCCACGTAGCTCAGTCCGTCGTGTTTTTGCACAAAGCTGATGGCATCGCCACCCTCGCCACAGCCAAAGCATTTGAAGATTCCCTTTGCTGGGGTAACGTAAAAGCTAGGCGTCTTTTCGCCATGCAAGGGGCACAGTCCTTTATAGCTGGCCCCACTGCGCTTGAGGTTGATGTAATCACCAATTACCTCCTCGACACGCATGGTGTCTTTAATCTTTTCGACGGTTGCATTAGGGATCACGGCGGCAAAGATAAAGGCCTCTACTCACCGCGATGCAAGAGCTTACACAAGTTGCTACGACCTCAGCGATAAAGGTTAGGCAAGCTTTTTGATCATTAGCCATAGGTATTGTCCCTATTCCAAAGTCTATGAAGCATTTACTGTTAAGTCGTTCGGCCATTCTGCTCCTGGCGCTCAATTTTACCCTCATCATCTCAGCGAGCGCGGCTTGCAATGACATGGAGGATGGTCCGCAGGTAACCTGTATGCTAGACCAGGTGGGTGATTTAGTAGCAGCCAACAACTTACCGGAGGCCACTCAAGTCGCCTTCGATGCCATGGAACTGGCTCGCGAACTGGGTGAAGTTGGTCCGCTGTATTACGCGCATTTGGTAACTGGCCGGCTCTACGCTGCGAAGATGGATCATACCAATGCGATGCGTCAATTTGTGCAAGCGCTGAAAGTGGCCAACGAGCACAGCAACACCGCATGGACTGTTGAGGCTAAGGGAGAAATAGGCAGCACCTTTACGCAACTAGAAGACTACGCCCAGGCCGAGCACAATCTCATGGAAGCGCTAGTCCTAGCTCAGAATGATAAAATGTGGGAGAAGGCCGCGGTAATCCACGCCAATCTTGGTGATGTGTTCCTGCGCAAAGGGGTGATTGGCAAGAGCCAGCAAAACCTAAAAAGTGCCATCGAGCTTTTCATTGAGCAGGAGCGCATTCCTGAAGCAGGTAATGTAAGCGGAAAGCTTGCAGACCAATTTCTGGAGAGTGGCGACTATGACAACGCTGAGCATTTTGCAGAGCAAACTTTGCAGTTACACAGCCGCTCGGAGAACTTCCCAGCGATTGCGCTTGACAATCAGCGCCTCGCCAAGGTGTACGCAGCCTTCGAAGATTACGAATCAGCCATCCGTTACACTGAGCGCGCACACGGCATTTACAAGCGTCTGGGCAGCAACATCGGCATCGTAAAAAGTCTGCGCGACTACGCTGTGTATTATCAGTTGCAAGGCGACAAGAAAAACGCAATTGCTAACGCTGATGCAGCGATGGCTGGCCTGCGCGAAATTGAAGGATCGCTAGGATTTGAGGTAGCACAAGATCTTTCTAAAGTATACGATCAGGCAGGAAACTTGGGCCTTGCCCTTACTGCACAGCGTGACTACGTACGTCGCCGTGAAGCCTTTTTCTCTGGCGAAAAATCACGTGCGCTAGTAGAATTGACCACTCGCTATGAAAGTGAGTTTGCCACTGAGCAGCAGCAACGTCGCATCGAAATGCTTGAAGTTGATGAGGCCTCGAGTCGCAACTCACGCCTCTTTTTGCTGATAGTGCTCGCGATGATTGGCGCGCTTGCCGTGAGTCTTATGCTATCCAATCGTCGCAAAAAAAGAGACAACGCAACGCTGACCAGTAAGAATGAAGAGATTGGCCGACAAAAGACGGAGATTGATCTGAAAAATCTTGAGCTCGGCGAGAAGAATGATTCACTCAATGGCCTCAACGCTAAGCTCGTGGATGAAATGGCCGAGCGTGAGTCAATTCAGAAAACGTCGTTTGCCCGTGATCGCTTCTTGGCTACAATGAGCCATGAGATGCGTACGCCGATTAACATTATCTCAGGACTCTGCCACTTACTGCTCGAAGAAAATCCGCGCCCGGACCAACGCGAGCACTTGCGCACGCTTCAATTTTCAGCCAATAACCTGGTGGTGTTTATCAATGACATCCTAGACTTTTCCAAGATTGAAGCGGGTAAGTTAAATTTAGAGAAACGCGTCTTTAGCCCGAAGCAACTTTTTGAGGAAGTCTCAAATCGTTTTGCGCAAGCGGCCAAAGAAAAAGACATCAAGGTTAACTACAACTACGATGATTCAATTCCAGATTGCCTGCTTGGTGATCCGGCGCGACTCAACCAGATAATGACCAACTTGGTAAGCACCAGCTTCGCGCACTCAGTTGCGAGCGAAGTGGACATCACCATGCACGCTGATCAGTACAGTGCAGAAGAAACCACTGTTCGCTTCGAGATCAATGATAAAGGTCAGGCTATCGATGAAAAGCAACTGGAATCCATGTTCCGTAGCTTTACTTATAATCCTGACGATGTATTCGAGGGCTACAACTCTTCGGACTTGGTGCTAGCAATTACGCGTCGCTTGGTAGACCTACAAAATGGTCACGTAGAGGTGAAGCCGCTTGCAGGAGGTGGCAACCGCTACGTGGTGATTCTGAAGTTTAAGATACCGTCTAAAGCTGCACAAATTAAGCGAGTAGGTGCCGCCAAGACATTCGAGCATCTTGCTGGCAACACGGTGCTATTGGTAGAGGACAACAAGATTAACCAGCTGGTCGTGCAGAAAATGCTGAGTCGTCTGGGCATTGAGGTCACTACAGCCGATAATGGCTTGGAGGCGCTAGAGGTACTCAACAACGGCACCTTTGATATCTGTCTGATGGACATTCAGATGCCTAAGATGGACGGCTACCGCGCAACCGCCGAGATTCGCAAGCATGTGAATCCGAGCGTACGTGAAATGCCAGTGATTGCACTTACGGCGTCTGCCTTTCTAAGTGAGCGCGAGAAGGCCAAGCTGTTTGGCATGAACGACCACGTAGGCAAGCCTTTCGCACCAGAAGAGTTGCTTGATAAGATGACCACGAGCCTAGCAATTTTCCGTGGCGAAATTGTGGACGTAGACGAGCTAACAGAAGTCACGAAGGCGGAGAGCAATGTATAGTATATGGATGCTGGAGTCTAGAAACTGGATGTCCGGACTCCAGCCATCCAGAATCTAGACTCCAGATTCTAGATTCTAGCCTCCAGATTCCAGCCTCCGCTACATATCCTCGAGTATCTCTATAAAGTGCTTGAAAGCATCGTGATTAGAGGTCGGCGGCGAACTTACATCCATCGGCTCTTTGCCTACCGGATGCTGAAATTGTAAGCGATAAGCGTGAAGTCCGATGCTGCGATCTTGGAGTGCTGTTTTGGCACCGTAGCGCAAATCACCTTCTATGTGGTGACCAACGGCGGCCATTTGAGCGCGAATTTGATGACGCCTGCCCGTGTGCGGATTTACGGTGAGCAACGAATGCCCTGACACCCGCGCCAACAACTGATAAGTGAGCTCGGCTTTTTTGGCACCATCACCAGCTTTACGCTCACTGGTGTGTACCCGCATCCGCTTTACCGATGGGTCGTGCTTAAGAAAATGCACCAGCGCCTGTTGCCTATCCTCGATGTGCCCATCCACTACTGCGAGGTAAGTTTTTTCGACTTCACGTGCGGCAAACATGGGCTGAATGCGAGAAAGCGCTTTACTCGTGCGAGCCAAAATAATGAGTCCGCTGGTGGGCCTGTCTAGTCTGTGCGCAAGACCTAAGAAGACATCTCCAGGTTTTTTGTATTTTTTTTTGATATATTTTTTGCCCCAGTCCAAGATGGTCTCGTCGCCAGTATCGTCGCCTTGTGAGAGCATTCCAGACGGCTTATTTACGATCAGCAGGTGGTTGTCTTCGAACACGACAACAGGATTAAATCGAGGTTTGAATCGCATAGCAGCATTGGAATTTTGAGGGCGCATAGCCTTACGGCAAAACAAGGAACAATCTCAACGCCTTTAGTTCTCGTGAAACTTAAGATCGGATATTCGCCCTGCCCCAATGATACCTTCATTTTTGATGCGATGGTGCACGGCCGCATTGATACGGAAGGTCTATCGTTCGAGCCAATTTTGCTCGATGTGGAGGAGCTCAACCACCGGGCTTTCGCCAAAACCTACCCCATTACCAAGCTCAGCTATCACGCGTTGGCGCACGTGCAGGATCGCTACCGCTTGCTAGATAGTGGCAGCGCCCTAGGCAAAGGTATTGGTCCGCTCGTGATTGCTAAAAGTCAGCTTTCGCCAAAACAACTAGAAACTGCACTCGTCGCCATACCCGGCACATACACCACAGCTGCCTTTCTTTTTAAGCTGGCTTACCCGCAATCGGTACAACTGCGCAACTACGTATTCGACCAAATTGAGGGTGCTATTCAGCAGGATGAAGTATCAGCTGGCGTAATTATTCACGAAAATCGCTTCACCTACGCCGAACGGGGATTCGAGCTAATACGCGACCTGGGAGAATTTTGGGAGTCCACTACAGGTACGGCTATTCCACTGGGTGGGATTGCGGTGCGTCGTGATTTAGAACTCAGTGTACAGCAGACTTTGCAGCGCGTATTGCAGCGGAGCGTTGACCATGCCCTCGCCCACCCTGCCGATAGTGCCGCGTATGTGGCAGCTAATGCACAAGAAATGAGCGCGGAAGTACAGCGCAAGCATATCCAGACTTACGTGAATGAGTACAGTGTATCACTTGGCGATACAGGGCGTGCGGCCGTCAATAAAATGCTGCAAATGGCTGCCGACCTTAATGTAGCACCTGCTATGCAGACAGACCTTTTCGTGCAGTAGCTAACGTATACTCACCGTAATCAAGACTTGGCACAGCCTTTGCAATTGTATAGATGTGTAAGTTTTGGTTAAGATTTAAAAGATTCGTTTTGGGGCTCGAAGGAAACTTCGAGCTTTTTTTTGTGCCTATGCGAGCTATCTGACAGGGCTGTGTTGGCTAGCGCAATGCCGGTTTAAGAATAATTGGAAAAGGATGAGAGGTATGGATACCTTGCCCGTCCTAACGTATAAAACCTACACAGATGCTGATTGGCGTTCCGATTGAGATTAAGAACAACGAAAGCCGCGTGGCACTTACGCCTGGTGGCTGTTTGGAATTGACCAAGCGAGGTCATAAAGTTATCGTCCAAACCCAAGCAGGTGTAGGCAGCGGTTTTGAAGATCACGAGTACGTAGCCGAGGGCGCAGAGATTTCACAATCTATTGAAGATGTGTATGCTCGCGCCGAGATGATTATAAAGGTAAAAGAGCCGATAGCGCAGGAGTATCCGTTAGTACGCAAAGGGCAGCTGCTCTTCACCTACTTTCACTTTGCATCGAGCCGACCGCTCACCGATGCGATGAGTGCCTCGGGTGCGACTTGTATCGCCTACGAAACTGTGGAGATGCCGAATCGCGCATTACCACTACTCGTACCGATGTCAGAAGTGGCCGGACGTATGAGTGTACAGGAAGGTGCGAAGTATCTTGAGAAGCCAGTAAAAGGTCGCGGTGTTTTGCTTGGTGGTGTACCGGGTGTACCTCCTGGTAAGGTGCTCATTTTAGGCGGCGGTGTGGTTGGTATGCAAGCTGCGAAAATGGCTGCGGGACTTGGCGCTCAGGTCATTATTATGGATGTCAATCTCGACCGCCTGCGTTACCTCAATGATGTGATGCCAGCCAACGTGACTACGCTTTACTCAAACGCGTACAACATTCGCAAGCACATCCAAGACTCAGACTTGATAGTAGGAGCAGTACTCATTCCAGGAGCCAAAGCACCTAATTTGATTACCCGTGAGATGCTCAAGGACATGCGTAATGGTACTGTACTCGTAGACGTCGCCGTGGACCAAGGCGGTTGCATCGAAACGTGCAAGCCAACCACCCACGAAGATCCGACCTTCATCATTGACAACGTGGTGCACTACTGTGTAGCCAATATGCCAGGTGCCGTACCATATACTAGCACCATTGCGCTTACAAATGCTACCCTACCCTACGCTCTTCGCATCGCGAACTTAGGTTGGAAGGAAGCTTGCCGACGGGACGCCGCACTAGCGAAAGGCCTTAATGTAATCGATGGTAACATCGTGTACAAAGGCGTATCCGATGCATTTGATCTGCCGTACACAGATGTAGCTGGCTATTTGTAGGCTACCTGACTTGCACTTGGTCTACTGTAAGCACTAAGCGTTGACCTCCTGCGTTGGGAAGTCGCACCACCTGTCTATGCGTCACGTACTGTTACTTTTTAGTTGGGCCGTTATTGGTCAGCTATCTGCCCAGATTTATAGCAATGAGTTTCTAAGTGTTGGCGTCGGTGCGCGAGCGCTAGGCCTCGGCAACAGTGTGGTGGCATCAAGCGATGGCATTTACAGCACCTATTGGAATCCAGCAGGCCTTACAGCCGTAGATGCTGAGACGGGACTACTTGCGGGTGCCATGCATGCCGAGCAGTTTGCTGGTGTAGTGGGCTTCGACTACTTGGCAGTGAGCTTACCACTTGCTGGCGATCGACGTCGATTAGGTCTGAGTCTCATTCGTCAGGGAACAGACGATATTCCGAATACAATCAACTTGTATAATCCGGATGGTACCGCTGATTATGATAACATCAGCTCATTTAGTGTATCCGACTATGCTGCGATTGTAAGCTACGCACAGCCAACTGCCTTGCTAGATGGGAAGCTATCTATTGGGGCTAACCTGAAGATTATCCGTCGCATAATTGGAGACTTTTCCAGCTCGTGGGGCGTAGGCGTCGATGCAGGCGCACGCTATGTAAGCGGACCATTAAGTGTTGGGGTGATGTTGCGTGATGCGACATCTACCTTCAACAGTTGGAAAACGGACCTTGACGATAACACCAGAGCGGTGCTGCAAGCGACCGGCAATACACTACCCGACCGGTCGGGCTCAGAAACTACCCGTCCTAGCATACTACCGGGATTTGCCTATCGCTTTCAAGTAGGCAAGATTGGGCTAGCGCCACAGGCTAATGCCTGGATTACTTTCGATGGCCGACGCAACACCTTATTGCAGGGCGACCCAGTGAGTATGGACGTTGGTGTCGGTTTGGAGGCTGATTTTAAAAACATTGTGTTCCTGCGCCTTGGTGCAGATCGCTTTCAGCGGTATCGGCCACTTGGTGAAGAGGACGAAAAATTAGACCCCCGCCCCGCACTCGGTGTTGGCCTCAAGCTAAAGCGTGTGGCATTGGATTATGCCTTTAGCAATCCTGGCGATGGTGAGTCAGTGTATGCTCACGTAATAAGCTTACAAGTAGGATTGAAGCGACCCGCAGCGCAATAGTTAGAGCTGGGTTATCTACTTACTGAAATAACGAAAGTGCCCATTCATTTGGATGCGGTGCTTCATCTCAATTGTCTTCTGAGCTGAACGGATGTTTCTCTCCAAAGCCTTGAGCAGAAAGTCTTGCCGATCATTCTCATTGCGCATGGTGAGCAGTCTGTACTCTTGTTTTGGCGAAAGCCCGATACGATGACCTATAGCAAAGCTGAACCCTGGAACTAGGCAATCTGGCAGGTCCATATGGGTACCGAGTATGCGCATTAGGTCAGCGCATCTTTCCTTTAAAAGGTGGCAACGATCGGTATCTGTTGCATTCATGCTTTGCTCGTGAACCTCCACATCACCTCCCGCATAAAGTTGATCAGGCAAGGGGTCTACGAAGGAGCGAACTCTGACTACTTGCTGGCCTCGCACACTAATATCGAGTTCTCCAGATTCGTAGGTTGTGTGAATCTTGTCTAAGCTAACTTCTGTCCCGTAAGATCGCAATCTATTTTCGAGCATGGGTACAATGACCATCGGCTCTCCACTTAATTCTATATTTTTTACGAGTTGCTTGTAGCGGGGCTCAAATATGTGAAGTTTAACTACCTCGTCTGGGAACGCGACGAGGCCTAATGGGAAGAATGGGCGAGTGTTAGCCATAGACGCTACGTCAAAAGCGGGGGGTGAAATCGACGCGATTATAGCATAGAAATAAGCAACAATTGCACGCGTTCACCGGAAGTTCATTGTTTAGACATCTAAATTGATAGATGGTTACATTTTGAGCATCAACTGCTGGACGTCGGTGTGATATCCGGTATAGAGGTGCATCAATTGAGAGAGGCTCGCGAGCCATTTCGAATCTACTTCGGGTGCTTCTCTTTGCAAGTCTTGCTTTATCGCAAGCTTATGTAACTGCATGATGCTATCAAGCAAAGCAGAATCAAGTATGCGAAGCTGATTGAGCTTAATCTGTAAATTCGGGGCAAGCGCGTTGAAGGGTTTGGGCGTTGAAGCTCCAATTTGGTTGGACTTTAAAACTTCGCAGAGGATAGTTAATTCAGAAGCAGAGACTTTTCTGCGACGACTTAAAATATCGAGCAGATCATCTTCACTTATATTGGTTTGCGTGCAGAGCTGGTGGAGTGGCATGCCACGACCTTGGATGAGCAGCTTTAAAAACGGAACAATCTTGTAGTGATGCAAGGCGGCTTTGTTCCTCTAAGTTCACGTGAACTAGAGCAGTACAAAATTAAGCAAGATTTTGCATTCTTAAAATCATACCCTATGTTAAGGCATCTATTTTGATCGAGTCCAGATAAGGAATGCTAGAATGGATAGCCTATAGCGATGTGCATTCGGGGTCCGTCAGGCGCATTTCTGAGCTCGGAATCAAAGATATTAAAGCGGTTGAAGGTCCATGCATCGGCACCTTCAAGCCACGGTCTACGGATGGGTGCAGAAAGATCAAGTCTGATAAGGATGATATCAAAATCGAAGCGGATACCCAACCCCACTCCAACTGCCAGTTGCTTGTAGAAAGTCCCTGCATCGAAAACGCCCTCTGGTGTATCTCCAGCTACATCGTCTATTAGCCAGACATTACCTACATCGCTAAACAATGCGCCCTCAACAAAGGGGGCTACGTCGAAGCGATACTCTCCATTTAACTCTAACCTGATATCACCGCTCTGATTAAGTGGGGTGGTCATCGCATTCGGATCATTGGGAGGGCGCGAGCCTCCCGGCCCCAAACCCCGAAGTCTAAAAGCTCGGATTCCATTAGGTCCCCCCGCAAAAAACTGATCCACGTATGGAATTACCTCTGAATTACCATATGGCTTAGCTACACCGCCATAAAGTCGAGAAGCAAAACTTGTAGACTTGCTAAGCGTCATTGTGCGCCTGAACTCGCTATAAATCCTGGCGTACTGACTCAGCCGCACACCTGCAAATTCTTTAGGTCCACCATCTGCGGGGCTACTGGCAAACACTGAGGCTAAATTGCCGCTAGTCTTAATACCGCCTTCGATAGACCAAAAGCTCCTATTGACGCCAACTTTTTGATCGTTGTATCGATAAATGTATTCCAGACCTAAAATTGCGTTGTCCTCGAAAGCTTGCGCGAAACGCTGATTATTCTCGAGTAGATTAGTAAAGGTGTCGGTCGGATTAGTAACTCCGGTATAAGCTAAGTTTGCAGGATAAAGCTCGTGCGTTACATAAGGATTGGCGCGATAACGATAACCGAGCTTCGCGGTAATAGACCGCAGATTGAATTCAGGACGCAAAGTAGATTGGTACCTAACACGAGCGACGGTTCGCGGAATGTAATAAGCAGTTCTGTCCACCCATTTGGCGCCCGGCCCTAAAAATCTAGGCAATGCAATCTCAGCTGATAATGAGATATCACTTACCGTAACTACCTCATTAAAATCGGTGATATCAGTTTGTTGCCCAATACCATAATTAGCGCTTACACGCAGATCCTCTGCGCCATTAAACAAATTCTGATTCGTGTGATTTACTCCAACATTAAGGCCGAGAATACTGGAACCTGGTCGGGTAGTCGTCTCCAAACTCGCGCCAACAGATTGACTCTGACCTTGAGTTAAATAAATAAACTGGTCTAGTACAGGAGTCGTATCGGTGAGTCTGCGCTTGAACTCGTAATCTACATACTTAAAAACTCCGAGATCAAGTAATTGGTTAACAGTATTTCGATAAATAATTTCGTCATATAAATCCGCTTCGCGCAGACCGATGCGTCGTGCTACGACAGCCGGGTGAAGCTTAGCTTTGGCGTCGCGAATTACGTAGATTCCATTCTTTAAGACTGTATCGTATTTGATAGAGTCTCCTTTGTTTACGATTGAATAATTAGGGTATACGTAGGTTTTCCCGATATTATAAGGCTCAAAAGCTAAGCTATCCCCGCCGTCGTCGAGATACATGAAAATATCAGTCTTGTTATCTCCTGCTGTGCTATCGACAATATAATAGATGTTACTGGTTGTAAACTCAAAAAAGCCAGCTCGACTACTCAGCTGATCCAACCGGGACCGTTCTGCATCGAGTGCTGAAATTGAATAGTACGCACCTTCCTTGGCAAAGCTTGCAGGTTTCTGCTTTCGCAAAAACACGCCGAGCGCCGAAGAATCTTGAGGCCAGGCAACGGTGTCAATAACGGATCGACCCTTAGCAAACAGACTAAAGACATCAACGACTTCATTGGTATCAGGCCTAGTCGCCTCTCGCGTAAGTTCTGCCCCAAAGTAGCCGTGATCTTTGAGGTAGTCGCGCATTAACAGCGTGGTCCGCTCTGCCTTATCCTCAGCATAATAGTTAGGCTTAGCACCCAAAGTGTTTCTAAACCAATTTTTTATGCCCTTTTCCTTATCCGTCTTCAATTTAAACCACCACCACATCGATATTGACGAGCTCTCCTCTTGTTGCACAAAAGCTAACAATCTGGTCTCTAAAGTAGCAGGATCAGGGACCTGGTCTTCGTTGAGAAACTTGATTTCCGTTCCGCTGTAAAGCGGCTGATCTGCAGTGATATACTTACTTACCGAGCAAGCATAGCTGCCCATAAGTGTACAGATTAGAAAGCCAATCCGAATACTAAATGCTCGCAAATTGAAAGTTCGTTTAGGGGCGTTGATGTCGCTTCGTGCTCAAGGCAACGTCACTACTCCTGGGTCAGTTTGCTATGCTATTGCCTAGTGATGGCTCACTTTATCAAGCGCGTCGGCGATCACTGCGTAGTCGCGCTTCACCTCAGCTAGTTGAGCCTCAAGAATCTCCTTCAATTCAGGCTTCACGGAACTGACTGCTAGCACTTGGTCATAAGAGTGGATGAGGCGCTGCTCTACCATTTTAGACTCCTGCAAAATCATTTTATCCTCCTCCGTTGAAAACACGGTCTTGATGTCTGTGAAAATCTGATCTGCTGCATCGCCAAAGGGTCGCGTTACATTTTTAGGCATCTCACCTAATACTTTGATGTTGCTTCTGATCGCCTCGTAGTACTCTTTGCGCTGTACAGCTTGCTGGTAAAAGAAATCGATCAGCTCTTGAGAATCCAGATTGTCTTGAGTTGTATTGAACTCACGGTAGCTCTCGTAAAGTCGACGTTGTAACCGATTAAGTTCGTTGATGAGTTGTTCGAAAGCCATGGGCGGGTAGGTCTGAATTTTGAGCGAATGTACTTAGCTGCAAGTGAAAATAGCGAGAGCTTGAAATGTGGTAAACACAAGAGGCCTTCCCCGCAAAGGAAAGGCCTCTTGTACTTTGTTTTGCTGTATAGCCTAGTTCGAGAATGCTACTTCTAGCTCGCGAATTTTACCTAGAGCAGCTTGAATTTGCGACTTCTGACGTGCAATTACTGTACGAGTGGTCGCTGGCATTGTAGTAGAATCTAGCACGGCGGTATAGCGATCAATCGCCTCGTTTTCGCCGCGAATAACTTCCTTGAGTACAGCTTCTTCGTCGTTGCTAGACACAAGTGACTTCAGGTCGATCCAGAGTCTGTGTGCATCTGCTGCTAACGTAGTTCCTTTCTCTACCTCGCCACCAAATTGCTTGATCTCAGCCTTGATCTCATGGCCAAAGTCGTAGCGCTGTTGAGCGTACTCTTTAAACCAACTTTTCAGGCGGGCATCATTTATATCTTCTGCTGACTCCTTATAGCCACGCTCCGCATCGTAGTTAGTAGCGATCAATTTATTAAGGCCGTCTACTATTTCTTTCTTGTCCGACATGATATTCTTTTTAAGTTTCGATAAGTGCATACGGATGCATACACTGCACTAATAAGATGTCACATTAGCGGTCAATGTTCGCGAGCTCAGGGCTTAGCGCTGATGATAAACCGAACACTCAAATCCTTAATCAAATCTACGTTGGTAGCTAACACCTGCCCCGTTCTCATAAGGTGTAGCAGAAGAGATAATATCATAGTCTGGTCTACGGAATACTTTAACCAAATACCGACCGCTCTCCGTCAACTTGTAGGTCAATACAAAATTTGACTGCACAGCACTTGCGTTTGTGGCTTGTAGCTGTGATTGATTACTCACGTTTACATCAGTACCTACTGTTACAGTGAGGCGATCACTGAATAGTGTACGTGATATGTCTAGGTTTGCTGTGGTGTTTTGGTTTTCGGTATACTTGTCTTCGTAACTTTCAATGCCAATATTGACATCGAAGCCTTTTAGTACGTTATCCGCAAGACCGTTGAGCTGATTAGAGATCAAGTTGCTGATACTAGAGATGGCTAATGCTTTTCCTTGTGCACCAGGGTCCAGACCACCTCCACCGCCGCTCCCGCCCTGGAAGCTGCCGAATACGAGAAGCGAAAATACCTGTGAGTAGATCTCTTGTTCGCTCATTTGTCGCAGTACTGCCTCTACCTGATTGGTAATGCCAGATCCGACTGATTCTGGCACCAGGATATCCAAGTCAATCTCCGGCACTTCGAGGGTGCCTTTCATGCTCATGTTGACATTGACTGGCTGTCTGCGTTTAGCCGCAGATTCTTCGGCTGGTGTGAGCTGTGGCACACGAGATTCTAGCAGCTCAAAAGTTGTAGTCTGAGCGGTATAGACGGCTGTAATGTCAAAGCGACTGTCAAGCGGATCACCCACAAATCGCATGAAGCTGCCAGGCTTGATATCAAAGTCGAATTGCTTCACGCTGAGGCCTCCAGTTGCCAATGTGAATTGATATGCACCCTCGGTAATTTCATAAAGGCCCGTTACGCTAATAGCCCCATCGGGCGTCATGCGAATTGCCATCTCTGCATTACCGAGTGCGCGCAAAGCATCGCCCGTCAGTGGATCAATAATTACGTGCATGACTGCATCGTCACTTACACTTACAGTAAGGGCAAGGTCTAAGCCCAGCACGTTGGCTGAATATACATCTGCCAGCGTCTTACTAGTATCCGCAGCTAATGTTACTGGGTCTGCATAGATCACCCAACTTTCCTCACTCACACCGTTAGTACTCAGTAGCGGCACTATCGATACATCTGTACCTGTCAGTGTTGCCGCCCTACCTCTTACTGTCGGAATGTCCAGATCACCAGTAATGTCGATATCCGCAGATACGACAGCCTTACCGAAGTAGAGCAAATCCAGTGATGGCTTTAAGTTAAGGATTTCAAAGCCGTCTGTAATAAGGTTTAAGTCCAAATCAAAATCCGTAAAGTAGTCATGCGCTATTGAGCCTGTTACTGTAGCGTTTCTACCGATTGAGTCGGCGATAATAAAAGTGTTGAAGTCAATAAGTGATTGCGATAGGTTAATGCGGCTATCGGCAACCTGGAAGCGCGCGCCCAGTAATTCAAGTGTGGTAGCCGCATCATCGAGCGCGATGTAGCCATCTACGTCTGGAGCGGTGGAAGTGCCTGTGATTTTCAAATCGGCCCTCATTAGTCCTTCGCTTTCTCTCAACACACCTATCGCTAAAGGGTCGATTACGCGTAATTCAAAAGCACGAACCCTGGCATCTATATCAAGGCCGCCGTCGCTAATGCTGTACTCTCCTGCAATAGACGCATCATTGACAGGCCCGTTGAGCCGAATATCGATGCCAACTACATCTGCCAAACCTTGGTTCGTAGCATTAACGATAAGCGAGCCGACAGGCTCCTCATTTAGTACAATATCTTCTACATCTAGGTTAGCGATATAGTGCAAATCACCACCCGGATCGCGAATTCCAAAGGTTCCGTTTACCATACCTTCTAGCGTAAAGCCTTCCAATTGGATTAATCTGGTGACCTCACTTAGCTTATAGTTTTTGATTGTAGCGGTAATTGGCGCTATATCCTTATCTGTGCTACGGTCATCACTTTTAAGGGCTATCTCTTGACCATCCTTTCTAAACACCAGGTCATTAATATACAAATAGTGATTCCAATACTCTATAAAATTTCCAGAATCTACAGCCCAATTCTGACCTGCGACTTTAAAGTCTTTGTCTAATCTGGCGACATAGCGCCCTGCTTCATTTGTGTGCACGCTTAGGCCTGTACCCAACAACAAACTATCACGTTCGAGATAAGCCTGCAAATCAAAATGAAGGCTATCGTCGCGCAGTTTTAAGTTAGCCAATACCATATCTACTTGCTGTCCTGCAACTGCTATACCACGGGTTCTTAAATCGACAAGCATTTGGGTAGCGTCTCCGCCTATATCTACCAATATGGTGTCTAGTATAGTACCGTCGTAGTTAAGCCCTGGAATGTAGAGTTGGCCAGACAGCTCCTTACTCTTAGAATCAAATTTGCCAGACAAGCTCAACGTGTCAAGCTCCTTGAGGGCCGGATCAAATATATTGGCGAAAGCTATCGGATCTTGCAGACCTACATAGTACTCAAAGCTCTGATCAGCTATAACCCGCTGCGGGCCAGGCTCTATTGCCAAATCTGCAGGCTTGTCTACAGGGTTAAGATATTCGTCAATTGGGAAGAAGTCATTAAAATAATTCGTAAGCAGGACAGGCAAGTCTGCAGTCACGTAATCACCAATAATGAACGCGTCTACAAGATCTGATTCAATGGTAATAAATCGGCCAACGCTAGAATCACCTGCATTCAGCAAAAGCTGGTCGAGAAATGCTACATTAGTCGAATCCTGCAAGTAAAAGCTATCAATAGTAGCTCGACCTATCAAGTTGTCGGCATTATTACCACGCAAATTTGCAGAGATTGCCATACTCAGTCCAAGAGGCGTCGGATATAGATTGAGTGGTTTTAGCGCAAGCGTATCAATTCTAGCTGTAAAGACCAGGTCTGGTATTGAATCACGCAAGTTTACTATTCCGTCAAAGCTCATTTTGACATTTGGATCATCTATAGCAAATGATCCTTCAAAAATATTCTTATCTAAATTACCATCAATATTCAAGTCGCGATAAGTATAGCCCAGATATGTAAAGCTATTAATATTACCGTCGATGTTGCTGACAATAGCCTCTGGACTGAGGCCTGACCCCTCTAAATTGAAGTCTAAGGTTAGCGAGCCTATCGTTGAGTCTTGCAGCAGTTGGCCTACCTGAAAACTATCTAAGGCGATATTACCCTTATAAGTGCCATCAGTATAATCTGAGTTTAGATCGGCAACCAAATCTGCGGTGGCCGAGCCAAGTGCGGTCCGCAATTTGGCGTCCAAATCGAATGTGGTCAGCGTACCTGCAAAATCACCATCGAAGTCGATATCTCCTAGCGACATAAAGTCAATGCCGAGACTGTCAGGAACAAAGCTGGCCACTTCATCAGCACTAGTGCGCAGCTTAACACCCTTTGCGTCTATGTAGAGGTTTTCTGGCTGGTCTAAATTGCGAGCGGACACGTCGCCGCTAAAAGCAGTTCTTCCATCGGTGCGAAGGTTGAGATTTTTGCCAGTAAATGCAGTGGTGGTTCCGCTTACGCTTCCCTTGAAGTTAAACCTGCCAAATTCAGCCAATTCTTTGGGTAACTCTAATCCTTGGGTGAGGCGATTTAGATCACTGTAATTAGAAGTTAAGCGACTAACGTTGAGCTGATACGCCAAGTTATCAGGATCAAGTGGATTGGAAAGTGTCCCGGTAACTGCAACTGCGGTCTGGCGCCCCACCCTAACATCTAATTTCTCTAGGGCGAGCTTTTGTAATGTACCCTTAACTTTACCGCTTGCATAGATGGTCTCGCGTGCATCGAGGTTGATCCCTGCTTCGGCGAGTGTTGGCGCCAGCATCTTAATGTCGGCAAATGTTAAGTAGGTATCTCTTAGTTCAAGATTAATCTTTGACTGGTCGTCCATCGCAACCAGGGCGGCAAAGTCAGTGTACGATAATTCAGCTTTCGCCAAAACTTGCGACTGATCGGTCTTGAAAGTTAGATCTGTTATCTTGAGATCTTGAGGCGTCATATTTAGTCCAAAAGCAAATTGATCGATGCTAAAGCCAGATCGCTCACGGAAACTTAAATCTTGCCAGTCAAGCTTAAGAGCTGTTGAATCCCACGTAAAGTTTGTTGCGGTGGCATTCAAATCTATGATACCAATGTTACCCGCATCAAGACCTTCAGCTACTCTCTTCGTATTTTCATCTTTGTACTCGAAATTGACTTGTTTTAGCGAAAGCTCACCAATAGACACTGGCATGCCAGCGTAAGGGAACACAATATCAACAGTGCCCGTGGCGGATGTATCTGTAGCAACTTCTTGCGCAGCATCCTTGGCGGCCTGTGCAATAGGATCGACCTTATCAATAAAGAATCGACCGTTAACGCCTTCAATTAAAATATCTTGAATCGCTACGGCCAGATTGTCTAAATCCAACTCATCAATATTGACAAGCAGTCTCTCAGCTGTAAAGTCGAGTTCGCTTGGCGCCTGCTCGTCTAATAATCGAATACGCGTGTTGGTGATATTTACGGTGCGCAGCCCAAATCCAAAAGCGGCGGCCGCGGTATCAGCAACTACCGTGTCAGCAGGAGCAAATGCATCGAGTATAAACTGATAATTAAATGCAGTATCTGACTTGCGTTGGTAGGCATTAATGACAGCGCCATCAAGCGTAACCTCATCCAAGAAAATATTGGCGCCGCCAAATAATTTAAACGCACCAATATCTACTCCAATCTCTTTGGCATAGATTAAAGTATCTCCCGCGAGGTCTTCAATTAGAATGCCTTGCACCTGTGCCGCATCAAAGAAGTCTAAGTCGATTTTATCGATCTCTACATTTGCGCCACCGAGCATGTCCTCAATCATTGGCGTAGCGTAGCCGAGCAGTTTATTTTGCACGGCAGGCACCTGGATAGCCAAGATTATGATAACGAGGAGCAGCAGGATAATCCCGATGATCCAGGCGAGGGTCTTGAGGGCAATTTTGAGTATTCTCATGCGAGATAACACCAACGCGCAAACGCGCCGTGCAGACGGTAGTTGAGTGCGATTGAGTTAACCCCGCAGGAGGGGTGGTGGTTCGGTGCAAATCAACAAGACCCACACCAGCCTAAGCCAATGTGGGTCTTGCAGAAATTATATCAAGGAGAGAATTTACTCCTCGACCTTGAATCTTTCATTCTTAGGCACATCATACTCCCCGCCACCTGGGGTGATAGCAGCTGCCACAATCTTGGCGAATACTACAATCTTCGAATCACTGTCATCCCAATACTCTACTGTCTGCGGGGTGATGCAGATCAGTGAAGCTTGGGGATCTTCTGGACCGTCAAACCAGGCATCATTAATCTTAGTGTAGTATCGCTTTTTCTTCACGATATCCGTCGAAATCTTCGCGGTACCACTCACCGATACGTACTGTGAATCACTGGGCTTGCTGTAAGATACATTCACATGGCGATCGTGATAAATCTCTTGCACCTTTTCACTGCCGAGGGCTGTAAAAAACCACAAGGTGCCATCGTCGTCCACACCTGCATTACTCATCGGTCTGGCGCGAAGTCCTCCCGCCGGATCATCGGTAACTAGCATTGCCTCGCGGATGTCGCGGGCCAACTCTACGTATTTGGCTAACTGCTTTGGATCTGTCATAGGAATTATGCTTTTTCGGATGGACTTCCTGAGTGCTGGGCATCATCGCCCATCGCTTGACCGTTCTCGATCTTCGTCTTGTCTTTGTTGGTCTTGGCGTCATCTTCATGAACCTGCCTGCCATAGCCTCGGCTAGGAGTTTCTTGGCCTGGAGCCCGATTGGCATCAGGCGCCTGGTCTTTTTTATCGTGGTCGGACATATTTGTAGATTTTAAACAGCAGTAAAATGGAGTATTAATCAGCGCGCTCTACCTCACTCTGAAGCTTCAGAACCTGGTCGCCGTCTTCTTGCTTAATGAGTAACGCATGGTCGTCGTCGGTGCCTTTTCGGGTAACCTCGCTACCTTTAAAAGTGCGAGTAACTTCTTTGGAGAAGGTCTCTTCTACCTTGCCCGTAGCGGTGCCGCTACCCCACTTCCATGTCACTTTGGTGCCTTTGCGTATCATTTGGATGCTCGATTAGTACAGCTCTAAAAGCGTCAATTTCAGCTAGGATGTTCAGTTAGGCGAGGGTGGCTTTCCAATCGAAAGCTTCTTTCAGCGGACCTACCTGCTGCAATTTTCGAGCAGCAATGTTGAGCCCGAGTTGTAAGCATTTTTCAGGCGAAAGGTCGGCTAGGTAGCCCGTAAGTATGCCAGCCCAAAAGCTATCCCCTGCCCCTGTGGAGTCTACCACGTCAACAGGTTTTGGCGAAAGCCTCCAATGCCCGTCACTGCTGATTAGAAATGAATCTTCAGGTCCGAAGGTGAAGCAAATCCACTTAGCTCCGCGAGCGATAATTTGCTCTCCTTTAGCTAGGCAATTATCAACTGTAAGTTCCTCTCCGTAAAGCCTTTGCCAGTCGTCATTGCTCATCTTTACGAGTGCACCCTGAGAAATGTAGGCTTCTACTATGCCCTGCGCTTGCTTGCGGTTGGGCCACACTTTTTCAGCATAATTTGCGTCGATACTCAAGGTAGTGCCAGCTCTCGCTAGCTCATCAGCCGCACGCATAATGAGGCCTCTGGCGGGTTGGCTGCTCAAGGCAAAACAGGTGGTATGGAAAATTCGCGGCGGCGCTGCAATGGTCCGTTCAAAGCAATCCCAGGCTAGCTTGGTGTCAGCACCACGAAACACCTCAAACGAAGGACTTAGCTTACTTCGAGTAACTGTAATGAGCGTGGTCGGTACACTTGCAACCCGTGTGATTAGCGAGGTGTCAAGACCTATATTCACCACGTGCTGCATAAGACTATCACCAAACATATCCTCGCCCACAGCGGCTATCAAACCTGCATTCACGCCGAGATGTCGAAGATTCGTGGCTAGATTCGCCGGACTTCCGCCCGGATAAGGTCGGAAGGTATTTTCTGTGCCGAGCGTTTTAGAAAACTTATCCGAAATCAAATCAATCAGCAATTCTCCAGCGCAAACAACATCATATTTCATTGGGGTAAGGTCGTTCACTGACTGCGAAACTTTAACTTTATCCACTGCTTGCCTGCAACCTTAAGTGACTCAATAGTTTTCTACCGCTATGGACTATACCGCCGCCGAAAAAGCCGCCCTGCCCTCCCGATCAGAAATGATCGCCAAACTGCGGCAGCAATCCTTTGATGTACTTGTCATTGGAGGTGGCATTACGGGTGCCGGTATTGCGCTCGATGCTGCCTCGCGTGGCTTAAGTGTTGCCCTGGTAGAGAAAGGAGATTACGCCTCGGGCACCAGCTCCAAGAGCACTAAGCTGATTCACGGCGGACTGCGCTATCTCAAGCAGTTGGACATCGGCCTGGTCCGCGAGGTAGGTCAGGAAAGAGCCAATGTGCACCGCCTGGCACCGCATCTGGTTCAGCCCGAAAAAATGCTGATTCCGATAATTAAGGATGGGCAGATGGGTAAGCTCACCACTAATCTTGCGCTGAAAGTCTATGATTTTTTGGCGGGGGTAGAAGGCGATGATCAACGCAAAATGCTTAATCGCTCAGAAACCTTAGCTGCGGAGCCCATGCTCCGCGACGAATGGATAGAGGGTGGAGCGATTTACGCTGAGTACAGAACAGACGATGCTCGACTCACCATTGAAAACATTAAGACTGCCGCGGGTCTCGGTGCTGTCGCGGCCAACTATGTAAAGGCAGAATCTCTGCTACGTGAGGCCGATAAAGTGGTAGGTGTGCTGGCTCAAGATGAGCGTACGGGCGAGCAATTTGAAGTGCATGCGCAAGTGACGGTGAGTGCTGCCGGACCGTGGGTTGATTTTATCAGAAAGCAAGACGGGTCGCTGACAAGTAAGCGGATATTTCACGCGAAAGGTGTGCACCTGGTAGTGCCTCACGAGCGATTTCCTGTGCAGCAAAGCATCTACTTCGATCTGCCAGATGGTCGCATGTGCTTTGCGATTCCACGTGATCGCAGTACTTACTTCGGCACTACGGACACGCCATTCAAGGACAATCCAGACATCGTGGGCATCACCTCCGAAGATGTCGATTACCTCCTAGACGGCGTAAATCGCATTTTCCCTGAACTGAACCTGCGCGCCGAAGAGATCGAGAGCTCCTGGGCTGGCTTGCGTCCGCTAATATATGAGGAGGGCAAGAGTGCTTCAGAAATGAGTCGTCGAGATGAAATTTTCGAGTCTGAATCGGGCTTGCTTTCTATTGCAGGTGGTAAGCTCACGGGCTACCGCAAAATGAGCGAGCGCATTATGGATAAGGTGGTGCATCGCTTGGGTGAAGGCACTGCAACTCGCACGCAAACCTTAGCTTTGGCGGGCAATGGCTTTGCTGATTTTAACGATGTACTGCGCTACCGCACGGAGATAGGCACTAGCCTCATGGAGCACAATTTGCCGCAAAGCAGGGCTGGTTATCTCGTGCATGTGTACGGCAAGCAAGTAGATGAAATTCTACGACTCGTGCCGCCTGAAGGCAACGCTGAATTGAGGTTGGCCATCGGCGAGCTAAAGTTTGGACTCAAGCATGAGCAGGTGATTTGTCTGGAGGATTGGGCGATTCGCCGCACCGGTCGCATGTATTTCGACAAGACCTCCCTTGATGAGTTGTTGCCGCAATTGAGTCTTGTATTCGCCGAGCAAACCGATCAGCAAGAAATTGATCGAGTGCAGGCTTTGAAGGACTTGCAGGCACTCAGCCACGCTCATCATAATTTTAATCAGGCGGTGGCTGCGTAGTCCCTTATTCCTTCTCCTTTTCCCTCTGCTTTATCCCTTCCCATCTGCTTTTTCCCTTTCCCCCTTATCCCATTTTCCCCCTCCCTATGCCATCACATTCTTTAGCTAACCCTGAGTACCGCAACATCAATCGTCGCAAGGCCGTCAACGTCGAGCACATTCCGGACCAGACGCGGCATCCGGATGTCTTTACGCGCGAAAAGATTGGATCGCTGGTGCAAGAGTCAGCTACAGCCGATGGATGGGCCGCTACTTCATCAGCGGGGTGGCGGGTAAGTGTAGTCAGCTTTCGCCAAAACGTTTTACGACTTCGGATGGCGCCCAACGGTGTTTTTGATCCTACGCCAACGTACGCGCTGCCAGCACAAACGGTAGCAGAAGGGCTGCTTGATGTGCATGAAACGGCGGATTCTTTTCACTTCACCACGGCCGGTGGATCGCTTGTTTTGGCGAAAGCCGATGGGAACATCACGACTAAATCACGCGATGGAAAAGTTACTCTGGAAGGCTGCGGAGTGCCATATGTAATTCGAAGCATTATGGCAGGCACCACCGAAGTGGGCACATGCTTTGAGTCTACGAAGACAGATGCCTACCACGGACTTGGTGACAAGGCGGGAGAGTTAGACATGCGTGGCCGACGCTACACCATGTGGAATACGGATGCCTTTGGGTACGACCATCGCTCGGATGAAATTTACAAGTCCATTCCTTTTGTAGTAGCCGAGCGCGGCGACTGTCGTGTGGGCGTGCTGTTTGATAATACCCACAAGGCAACATTTGACTTTGTAAAGGAGACGGTAGATCAATTTCAGTATGCGGCGCACGGCGGCGAATTAACGGCTTACTTCTTTTTTGGCGATGATCCAGTTGAGATATGTGCCAACTATTGCAAGCTGACGGGCACACCGCCCATGCCTCCACTTTGGGCACTAGGCTATCAGCAATGTCGATGGAGTTATTATCCCGAAGCGCGTGTGCGCGAAGTTGTGAGTGACTTTCGCGAGAAGGAAATACCATGTGATGCTATCTACTTAGATATCGACTACATGGATAGCTACAAGTGCTTTACGTGGAGCGAAGTGTTGTTTCCTAATCTGAAGCAGATGATAGCCGACTTTACAGAAGTGGGAATGCGTACTGTGGTGATGATTGATCCAGGAATTGCGGCAGAGAAGGGCTACGACGTTTACGAGTCAGGCACAAAAAATAATGCCTGGTGTCGGCGCACGAACGGTGAGATAATGAAAGGCCCGGTTTGGCCAGACGTTTGTGTGTTTCCAGACTATACCAGGGAAGATGTCCGTACGTGGTGGGGTAAGCAGTATTCCGAGTTGTATAAAACGATGGGCGTAAGTGGCTTTTGGAATGACATGAATGAGCCTGCTGTATTCAAGGTAGATAGAGCGACATTCCCTGATGAAGTGCTTCATGACATGGATGGTCAGGGAGGCACCCATGCGAGGGCGCACAATGTGTACGGCCTCAAGATGACGGAAGCTAGTTATGAGGGATTGCGAGCCATCCAGCCGGAGGTACGTCCTTTTCTCCTGACAAGAGCTACCTATGCTGGCGGACAGCGATATGCAGCGTGTTGGACGGGTGATAATAGCGCCACGTGGCGGCATTTACAGACGGCCAATCATCAGTGTATACGCTTGGCGTTGAGTGGCTTT
Organism: Prasiola linearis; assembly: GCA_032356305.1. NCBI lineage: Eukaryota > Viridiplantae > Chlorophyta > Trebouxiophyceae > Prasiolales > Prasiolaceae > Prasiola > Prasiola linearis. The sequence goes on along the minus strand of JAULKR010066659.1, from coordinate 39,671 downwards.
AGCTTGGTAGGCAGTGATATAGGTGGCTTTGCCGGTTACCCAGATGGTGAGCTTTATACCCGATGGTTGCAGCTGGCTATATTTCATCCCGTGATGCGTACGCATTCAATGGGCAACAATGCCGATGGTAGCACGCAAACAGACCAAGAGGCGGTAGAGGATGCTGCCAAAGGCAACAGAATGGATCAAGAGCCGTGGAGCTTCGGTGAGCCATTTACGGCTCATGCCCGGGAGGCTATTAATTGGCGATATAGGCTACTACCTACTTTGTATACCGCCATGGAAAAGCTACACCGCGAGGGTACGCCAATCTTAGTGCCTAGCTATATGGATGATGTTTTAGATAGGGCTTTGGTGAGTCGCAACGCGTTTCGGTTTGGTGAGCATTTATTTGTAAATCCAATTTTAGAGTGTAGCTCGCAACAACACAAAACATATTTGCCAAAGGGCGATTGGTATGAGCTTCAAAGTGGCCAACGCCATGCTGGGGGCAAGGAGATTGAGATAGAAACACCATTGACTTATGTACCCTGTTTTGTGCGCGCGGGTGCAGTGCTACAACTAGACCCTGTACGTCAGAGTACTGCCGAGGCCTACCCTAGCCTACCTGAATTGCATGTGTACCCGAGTACGGACAAAGTGATAAGCACCCTCTATCTGGATGCTGGTGAAGGCTACGCATACGAACAAGGAGGCTTTCTACGCACATTATTTACAAGTACATACAAAGATGGTGTGTATAGCCTTTCGGCAAAACGGGAGGGCAACTATGTGCCTGTCTTTGAAAGCTATAAATTGGTATGGCATGGGGATGTTAAAGCGAATCTGAAGCTATTAATAGATGTCGAGAAGGTTGACTACAGCATAGAGGATGATTTGCTTTGCGCAATTGTGCCAGTTTCATTTGATCTGATACGTTTTGAAGTAACCTAGCTGATGGGGATGGTTGAGCTAAATTAAAACAGTGGTTACACGTTTATTTTTTGCAACCTGCATAAACAAAAATCAGTAAGCAGAGCATGCGCTATTATACTACTCTAGCACTTGCTTTACTTATAACATTAAGTTCACTGGCCCAGGAGGTTGGAGTTAATACTCCTGCTGTTCATTCATCGGCCATGTTTGAGGTAACGAGTACTACGCGAGGTATGCTTCCACCACGTATGACTGAGGCGCAGATGAATGCTATACCTTCACCCGCTGAGGCGTTGACAGTATACTGTACAGATTGTAGCACAGCAAAATATCACTATTTTGATGGCGCAACATGGGTAGCTATGGGCTCAGGAGGTGGAGGCGGAGGCTCAAGCGCTAATTTTCTGGTCGACTGTATTCAATCGGGATTTAGCGGCTACGCACTTAACAATAATCCAATCACCAATTTTGAATATCAGTTAGATTTCGTGAACGGGAGCACACCAACTACCCGCACTTTCAGCACAAATGATATTTCCTTGAGTGGTGTCGGAGGGTTTGTAGTGAGTGGGGTTAGTCCAACCTCAATCACCTTTGCACCAGGACAGCGACAGACGGTTACTTATTCTTTTTCGGGGACGCCCAACAACGTAGGTAGCTTAAACTTGGCTTACCTAAATGCTTGTACTGGTACTTACGAAGTGCGCGCTGACGCTAAAAGGTTGCAATTATCTGCGAGTCTCAATGCTTATGATGCAGCTTCAGATGGCGACTGGGTGGCTATAAATCAAAACGAATATAATCTATTAGCCGCTAACATCGCAAACTCCACGCGTTTCGCAACAAACGAGGCTAATACTAAAAGTGGCTCTTATGGAAATATGTATAGCAACTCCATGTTTACGATAGTTAAGCTTGAATTACCAAGCCCGCCTAATGTATATGTCTACGCATTCAAAGTCGGTAGCTCGGATCCTATGGCTGGAGGCAATGATTTAGTTCGACTTACGCCGAGCACGAATGGGACTAATGCTATACCTATAGGAAGTGCTTTACCTGCTGGATTAGTTATAGACAGGCAACAGCATTTTGTTTTAAAAGGTGATTACACGTTACATAGTTCACCGCAGCATTTAGGCATATCTACTAATGATAACAACCCATCTTACAATAATACTGGCAGTGGTAATACCAATTATAGCATAGGAACCACCAGTAATGCAACTACGGCAGGTTTACCATATTCCATGCAAGCCTTAGCCACACCAACCCTTCAATGGTGAACCCTAACTAAGGCTCACAACATTCTTACTTTGCTTCGTAATCCGACCTATGGGCTTCAGCGAAAGTCCAATTGCACTACCCGCTGCCTCAACCTTAGCGGCATCACTAGGTGCAACAGCAACCAACAAACCACCACTGGTTTGTGGGTCGGCCAGCAAGAATCTCTGCTCTTCTGTCATTTCCCCAAGCCCTGCGCCGTAGCTGCGTAAATTACGCTTCGTGCCGCCTGGCACAGCACCTGCTCGCAAATATTCGACGATTGCCGTCTCGTGCAACATGGGCACTGCATCAAAGTCAATCTTAGCACTCACATCAGAAGCTTGGCACATCTCGGTGAGGTGACCCAACAAGCCAAATCCAGTAACATCTGTCAGGGCGTGAACGCCTTCAGTCTCAGATAATGCAATACCGATCGTGTTGAGTTGCGTCATCGATTTCGGTCCGATATCGGCATGCTCAGGCTTCAACAAGCCCTTCTTCTGGGCGGTCGATAAAATACCTACGCCAAGGCCTTTGGTGAGATAGAGTAGATCGCCCACTTGTGCACCCCCGTTGCGCTTCAGCTTCTTCTCATCAATCCGCCCGTTGACAGACAGCCCAAAAATGGGCTCTGGGCTATCAATCGAATGTCCACCCGCCAGCGGAATTCCAGCCTCTTCGCAGGTAGCGCGAGCACCAGCAATTACCTGTCCTGCAACTTCAGGGGCTAGCTTATCGATTGGCCATCCCAAAATCGCAATCGCCATCAGCGGCTTACCACCCATGGCGTACACATCACTAATCGCATTCGTGCCCGCGATCTGACCAAATGTAAATGGATCATCCACGATTGGCATAAAAAAATCTGTGGTCGAGATAATCGCTGTGCCATCACCCAAACTCATTACAGCCGCATCATCGCGCTCGGCGTTACCCACCAACAAACCTGGAAAATCCTTAGCCGCCGTACCGCTTGCGCCAATAATTTGCGAAAGCACATCGGGTGCAATTTTACAGCCACAACCTGCGCCATGTGAGTATTGCGTAAGGCGAATAGGTTGCTGTTTGTCTGTGGGAGTATCCATGGGGGTAATGTAGGGCAAGGAATTAGATGCGGGTCGCGCAGTGCAGGCAGAGCCTGACAATGGGTATGTATGCCAACTCCTTTCGCTCCGCCTATCGCCCCGCCCGCGTCGTTGCGCTACGCTTCTCTCCTTCGGACGTGGCTGGATTTCGGTGGACCTACAGCCCACCAAAATGCCAGCCGTGGGGAGCAGAAGTATTCGTAGCCTAAATATTCTTTCGCAGCCACAAGTGCCGGTAATCACGTTTCTCGGTGGGCTGTAAGTCCACCGAGAAACAGCGCCGTCCGAAGCGCACAGGCCGTAGGCCTGGGGGTGCGGGCGGCGCAACTAGCAGCGTAGCTGCGCCAATCGCATGGCCAAGGCACCCAATTCATCAAACCTCACCTGGTGTACCTCGCTACTTGGGTGGCCCTGGCGCTCAGAATAGTGAGCATAGGCTTTGTCGTAATATCGAAGCGCAATGCGAGCAGCAGAATGTAGATCACCGCGATCCACAGCAGCCACAGCATCCTGGGTGTCTTTACCACCCAATCGCTTGCGTAAATGGTGAAATGTACCTGCCAATACATCCCGTTTGTATCGCCCATATTGTTGTACAATGTGCTCTACCCTATCTTCAATGGGCAACTCAATAACCACCCGATGTCCACGTGCTAAGGCCTCTACCAAGCCATCTGGCAAAAATACCTTACCGATGTTACGACTCTCATTTTCAACCCAAACAGGTTGGTCGGGCTTCATCGCTTGCATTACTGCGAAAATATCGTTTTGCGCTTGCTCAGTGCTGGGTTGGCTGGTGCCTGGCGTTAGCCCAAACGCCGAACCTTTGTGGTTTGCAATCGCTTCCAAATCTAGTACCTGGGCTCCCGACGATTTAAGTTCGTGTAGCAATACTGTTTTGCCAGATCCAGTTGGTCCATCTACCACATTGAGTCTGTGCGTCAACTTATCGAAGTAAGCTTTTGAATGTTGCCGATAGGCTTTGTAGCCACCCTCGATTCGATACACATCTAAGCCAGCCATATCTAACAGCCAGCTCACTGCACCCGACCGCAATCCGCCCCGCCAGCAGTGCACAATCACGGCTGGTTTTGCCGAAAGGCTAAAATTTGCCTCGCTCAGCCTGCCCGCCTCCTCAACCAGCCAGCGCATTTTCGGTCCCACAAATTCAAGACCTTCCAAAAGCGCCTGACGTGGATCAATCTGCTTGTAAGTAGTGCCGACTTGCGCCCGCTCATCATCACTAAATAACGGCAATTGTCTGGCCTCAGGAATATGCCCAGACGCGTATTCGCCCGGCGACCGAGTGTCCAAAATTACAAGGCCTCGCTTTGCCTGCAGCCGTAGCGCTTCGCTAATATCTACATCAGTAATCATGCGCTGAATGCCTGACAGGCTTTGACGGCACTGCGCCAGCCCGCGTACAATTTATCTACATCGGCTGGCCCGTGCTGCACTTCAAAAGTCTCAGTTGGCAAGTCCAAATTGTTGAGGTCATCTATAGTCCAAATCCCAACGCCGATGCCTGCCAAAAACGCGGCACCCATAGCGGTGGCCTCACCAAATGTGCGACGCACTACCGGCCGCTGAATCATATCGGCTTGAAATTGCATCAGCCAATTATTAGCTGCTGCACCACCATCCACTTTTAAGTTTACCAAATCTAGTCCTGAATCCGCCGCCATCGCATCAATTAGATCGCGCGTTTGGTAAGCTAGACTCTCCAGCGTAGCGCGTGTGAGGTAGCGCTTGTCAGACCCCCGGGTAAGCCCGAACACCGCGCCGCGAGCCGCTCCATTCCAATATGGAGCGCCAAGTCCGGCAAAAGCGGGCACCACGTACACGCCGCCATTATCGTCGATACTTGAGGCGATGGCTTCGCTCTGAGCGGCGTCGTCAAACAACTGTAATCCGTCGCGAAGCCACTGAACGGCCGCCCCCGCCACGAGTATCGATCCTTCTAAAGCGTAGTGGCGCTCACCGTCGATATTCCAGGCGATTGTAGTTAGCAATCCATTGGTGCTTTTTCGTGCCACGGTTCCGGTGTGCATCAGCAAAAAACAGCCTGTTCCGTAAGTATTTTTCGCCTGACCGTCAGCAAAGCATCGCTGTCCAAACAACGCGGATTGCTGATCGCCTGCGATCCCTGCAATCGGGATCGTTACCTCAGTGAGCGCTGCATCGGTTGTGGCTAAATGGCCTGCACTCGACACGACCTGCGGCAGCTCGTTTTGGCGTAAGCCGAATTCTGCTAGCAACTCTTCATCCCACACACCATCGTGGATATTAAAGACCAAGGTTCGCGCAGCATTTGTCTCATCGGTGATGTGAGATTTGCCGCCAGTCAGCTTGTGAATTAGCCACGTATCGATTGTGCCGAAGCACAGGTTATCATCCGCGCGAGCCTGGGCAACTTCAGGGCGGTTGGCAAGCATCCACTCCAGCTTGCTAGCGGTAAAGTAGGCGTCGACAATCAAGCCCGTTTTGCGCGTGAAGGTCTCGCCGTGCGCTGTCCTCAACTCAGCGCAGCGGTCGCCGGTTCGCTTATCCTGCCACACGATTGCTCGCCCGATAGCCTTGCCGCTCTCCTTATTATAGGCCACCGCGGTTTCGCGTTGGTTGGTAATTCCGATGGCTTTAATATCTTTCCAGCCGAGTTGGGCTTTCGCCAAAACACCTTGAATTGTAGCCCATTGTGCGGTCCAAATCTCTTCGGCATCGTGTTCTACCCAACCGGGCTGCGGATAGTACTGCGTAAATTCTTGCTGATGCAGCGCCACCAGTTCCATGTTTGAATTTGCCGCACCAGCGGAGGCCTTAAAAATGAGTGATCGACAACTAGTGGTGCCGGCGTCGAGCGCGAGTAGGTAGCCTTGTGAGGACATGGAGGTTGCTTAGATTCCGGGCAAACGAAACAGACTTGCCCTTGACAGGTTGTTGACCGTGAACTTAACGCCCCTATGATTCCTGCGCCCCAAGTAAAGCTCAATGTGATAGGTTTTCGCGAAAGCGGTCAGTTTGCCAAGCGCGATATTGCTTACGCCGAGCAAGACGAAGCGCTACTCAAGTTTGTCGCGCACCCCGCTAGCCTCGCTGGTTTGGGGGCGGCGATGCAGGCGCGTCAAGATTTTGCATGCGATCGCCAGACACTTGTCAGCGTGATCCAAGATCAGTATGCAGCTTACGGAATTAAGCCCAAAGCACGCCCAAAAGCAATTGAAACGCTGCTTGAGCCAAATAGCTTTAGCGTAGTCACGGCGCACCAAGCTTCACTCTTTTTAGGACCCTTATACTACGTCTACAAAATTTTAAGTGCGGTTTCGCTTTCGCTAAAACTAGCTGAGACATACCCTGAAAGCCAGTTCGTGCCGGTGTTTGTGCTAGGCGCTGAAGATCATGACCTAGAAGAAATTGATCATCTTACAGTTGGTGGTCAGCGTATTCAGTGGGCTACTTCGCAGACCGGGCCAACGGGCGAAATGACCTTGCAAGGGATTGAAAAGGCCCGTCAGGCGGTGATAGACTGTCTGGGTGAGAGTAGTGCAGCCCAGCGCTTGGAACAACTGCTAGAGAAATGCTATCGCCCTGAACGCACGCTTGCAGTGGCAACTGGTCATTTTGTAGCCGAACTATTCACGACTTATGGCGTGGTGGTGGCTAATCTAAACGATGCACGGCTCAAGAAAAATTTTGCGCCTTACATCAAGCGTGAGGTCCTCGAGCAAGTGAGCAGACCGCTCATCGACGAGACCGTGACCCGCCTCGAAGCGCTTGGACATTCACAGCAGGCTCATGCGCGTGAGATCAACTTTTTTTATTTGCAGCCCGGGAGGCGCGATCGCATTGAGCGCACGCTGAAGGGTTATGAGGTCCTGGACACAGACTTGGTGTTTAGCGACAGAGAGATGGCGGCCGAGATAGACGCGCACCCAGAGCGGTTTAGTCCGAATGTGGTGATGCGGCCGCTGCTGCAAGAAGTTTCGCTGCCTAATATCGCGTATGTAGGTGGCGGTGGCGAGTTGGCATATTGGCAAGAGCGAGCCACGCAGTTTACGGCATTTGAGGTACCCATGCCTGTGTTGGTACGCCGCGACAGCGCTTGGTGGATAACTGATACTCAGGTAAAACAATTAGCTAAGCTTTCGCTAAAATCTGCTGATTTATTGGGTGATAAGCATCAATTGATGCGTCGCTACGTGAGTGAGCGCTCGGAGCAGTCAGTAGATTTTTCAGGTGAGCGCGAAACCATCAAAACCTTAATGTCAGGTATTAGCGCTTCTGCGGGATCAATAGATGAAACTTTGCGTGCGCATGTTTTGGCGAAAGCCGCCTTGCTTGAAAAAGACTTGGTGAAGCTGGAAAAGCGACTGGTGCGCGAATTAAAAAAGCGCGAATCCGATGCGATGCATAAAATCGAGTCGCTGTACGCTGAGTTACTTCCAGGCGGGGGCTTACAGGAGCGACGCGACAGTTTTATGAACTTGTATGCCCGTCACGGCAATCACTTTTTCGACATCCTGCTCTCCAATTTTGATCCCTTGGATATGCGCTTGAAGGTTTTCATAGAGGAATGACCTGAGGACTGTTAGTTTTGCGCCAATGCGTCCATCTGTCTTTACACTTGTTTCCCTAGTTTTTGTCGGCTTTTTCGCACGACTGATCCCTCATCCGTTCAACTTCACGCCGATCATTGCGATGGCTTTGGTGGCGGGTGTTTACGCACGTCCGCGGTGGTTAGCCTTAGCGCTCCCGTTAGCAGCGATGTTTGTAAGCGACTTGGTACTCAATAACACGATTTATGCGCAGTATTACAAAGGCTTTCGTGTAATAGGTGACTACGGAAGTCTGCTGGCAATAGCGCTTTGTGCCTTGTTACCCTTCGCGATTGGCGCGAGCGGCAAAGCGTCATGGGCAAAGTTGCTCGGTACAGGTATAGCGGGCTCGTTGTTGTTCTTTTTCGTCAGTAACGTTGGAGTTTGGATCAGCTCTGCGATGTACCCGATGAATCTCGCTGGCCTAGCCGCGTGCCTCGCCGCTGGCATCCCCTTCCTACCTGCCACTGTAGCGGGTACTTTGGTGTATGGTGGCATTGGCGTGGGTGTAATGCGCTGGGTAATGAATAGTGAAGATTTGGGTGTTGTGGTGGCTTAAAGGCTTAAATCGCTTTGAATTATTATTAGGCTTTGCCTGCGATCGTGGTGTAGATTATGCAACGGCTTGGCAGGAGTGCGGCGCATTTAGCGTAATGGCCTGGTAAGCGCGCGGCCCGCACAAATGGCCTGCGGCCATTTGCTTCGGACGTCGCTGCATTTCGGTGGACCTAAGGCTCACCGACGTGACGCTGCTATGTAGATATTCATCTGCGCTGCCAAGAATTTGTATTTAGCCCTATCATTCGCCCCGAGTGGCTGCATTTCGGTGGGCCATGGGTCCACCGAAATCCAGCCACGTCCGAAGGAGGGAAGCGAAGCTTCCCGACGCGGGCGGGGCGACCCGGGCGGGGCTATCGCCGCGCGACGCGACGCAACGCGACGCGGCGCGGGCGGGCGGGCGGGGTGTAATCCCATCCGCACGCAATCACATCATACAATCGCATCATGACACCACCACTCCCTAACATTCCGTATCTTACCCTCGCCTATAACGACCAACCATGACTCAGTACGCTGAAAGCATCGATGAACTCGAACTCATCCGCACTTCTGCCCGTGATTTTGCAGATACTAATATTCGCCCACACATTATGGAGTGGGATGAAGCGCAGATTTTTCCACGTGAACTCTTTACTCGCCTTGGCGAACAGGGATTTTTGGGAGTCTTGGTGCCTGAACAGTATGGCGGATCAGGACTTGGCTACCAAGAGTACATCACGGTAATTGAAGAAATTACCAAGGTAGATCCGAGTATCGGACTTAGTGTGGCGGCTCATAACTCCTTGTGTACCAATCACATCTTGATGTTTGGTACCGAAGAGCAAAAGCAAAAATATTTGCCGAAACTCGCTACAGGAGAATGGATCGGTGCCTGGGGACTTACCGAGCCCAATACAGGTTCGGATGCCGGACGTATGAAGACTGTCGCCGTAAAGGATGGCGATGATTACGTAATTAACGGAGCCAAAAACTGGATTACCCACGGCAAAAGCGCCGAGGTTGCAGTTGTGATTGTACGAACGGGTGAATTGCTCGACTCGCACGGCATGACCGCCTTTATTGTAGAGCGCACCACCGAAGGATTTCGTGGAGGCAAAAAGGAGAACAAGCTTGGTATGCGAGCTTCCGAGACGGCAGAAATGATCTTTGAAGATTGCCGCATCTCAAGCGCTCAGCGTTTGGGTAAGGAAGGTGAAGGCTTTATCCAAGCCATGAAAATTTTGGACGGCGGACGTATCTCTATTGCAGCGCTATCACTTGGTATCGCAAAGGGAGCTTACGAAGCAAGCGTTGCCTACTCACAAGAGCGTGAGCAATTCGGCCAACCGATCTCTAAGTTTCAGGCCATTGCCTTCAAGCTTGCAGATATGCAGGCCAAAATCCATGCAGCCGAACTGCTTACCCGTCAGGCGGGAGGCATGAAAGATGCTGGTGAAAAAGTCACCTCGATTGGTGCAATGGCCAAACTCCACGCTTCTGAAACCTGCGTAGAAGTGAGCACCGATGCCATTCAAATCTTCGGGGGCTACGGATATACCAAAGACTATCCCGTCGAGAAATTTTTCAGGGATTCTAAGCTTTGCACTATCGGTGAAGGCACCAGCGAGATTCAGAAAGTCGTGATCTCACGCTTGATGCTGAAGGATAATAACTAAGTAGCATCCCTAAGGAACTACCACTAAGCGCCGGGTCTTGAAAAAGGACTCGGCGCTTTTGCTTGTGGGGGTCACGAAATAGACACCCGCTGCAAAGGTTGTTTTGGCGAAAGCCTCCGCATTCAATAATTGACTGCGTCCATCAACGGACGTAACTTGAATTTGCTGGTCTGGCGCGAGACCTATGAGTTGCGTGTTACCTCTTGTCGGATTTGGAGCCAATGTCCACTCTTGCTCGATAGCAAGGACGTCTTTGGTAGATACAAAGCCCTCCTGACGATAAAAGCTCACACCACCTCGCTCATTACCGAGTAGGATTATGGTGTTGCCTAACGGGTCGAGTCCGAAACTAGGATCGAGGTTTATACCGTCGCGAATGTCGAGCTCCGCAAGCAGGGTTGCCGTGCCACCAGCAGCTTGTGGAAGATTGCCGTAGGCTTGCATACGACCTTGTCCGCTGCCTATGTAAAGCACAGTCTCACCCGCAACTTGAGCAAAGCGAGGGCGCGCATTTACGGTGGAGAAGAAACCTGGAATACGGATGTCTATACCTGCATAATTGTCCTCGGTAGCTACGTCGGAAAACATAGGATTTGTCACGGTGCCTATGTTGACGAAGTAAGAAAGCTTGCCGCGTTTTTCGCCGATAAGCAAATCAGGCAGGCCATCTCCACTCAGGTCAGAAATAGCCACGGCACTCTGCGCCCCTACGTCAATATCCATCCATCGCGGATTAAATGTTGGGTAATTGGCTACGTTGCCTGCACCTGCTGTATTAGGAGCGTAAAACACATACCCAGAGTTATTACCAATAATTAGGTCCAAGTCTCCATCGGCGTCCATGTCGAAGAAGCTTGGTCGCAGACCTGGAAGCGTGTTGCGGACGGTTACGTTAATGTTTGCGAGCCAGTTTGGATTCTGTTCGGTGTAGGTTGAGGTGCTTGCGTCGTAGATATAGAGCGAGAGTTTGGCGTCAGGAGCGTTGTCACCCATGTACTCAGAATCATTGCCCACTAAAATATCTTGAATACCGTCGCCAGATAAATCTGCCATGGCAAAGTGACTACCACGACCATGGTCAAAGGCTTGATTGGCTAGGAAATCCTTTTGCCGAAAAGTTACGCCAGTACCATCAGCATTTGCCGTGTAGCGCCACAGCACATTAATATCCTCGCCGCCGGAATTGTTACTTGGGCTTGCAAGGAAGTCGATGCCCGAAGTAGCTGCTAGATTGCCAACATATACCGCCGGGAAATTATCAATATTTACCTCGGTGCTGCTAGGTGGCCATTCGTACACTACATTGGTGAAGAAGGCATCGCCATTGTTGGGCTGATTGAGTAGCTCTGTAACAAAGCCAGTATTCACATCGCCCAGCAGCAAATCCTGATCGCCATCTGCGTCAAGATCGTAGGAGGTAATCGTACTACCCGGGTGGAACCCACTGCGGTTGGCAAGAATGCCGCTATCGTCTGGCCTGAAAGGCTGTGCACAAGCGCCTGGAGTATCCGATAGTTTGATTCGCCCGTCAAGATTGGTTTCGAAAACACCCCCATAGCATTCCGAATCTCTGCGAAATCTCAGAAATGAACTCGGGCCGCCATTGCCTACCCCAACATTTTCAAAGTGATCGATATAACCACCTGCCGCATCGAAGGTGAGGATGTCAAGATCGCCGTCACCATCTAGATCAGCTATTGAAGGCACATCTGTGATTGCCACATAGATGATTTGCTCATTGCCAAGCTCGCTGTATCGTAGGGCATTGTCAGCTTGGCTGGCAAACTGGACTTCGCGAAATTGTAATCTTCCGTTTTGGCGAAAGCCTTTGTAGACGAGTAGACCAGACCTGCCGATTGGATCGGCGTGGGCAAACATATCGGGGAGTCCGTCGCGATCAAAGTCACGCAATAGCGCGAATGCGATAGCTTCTGGCCAGCCCGCTACTAAGTCTGGTCGGTAGGTCCAATCCTCTACGTCGGGGCCTGTCGTTGTGAAAGCCAAGTGTACGTCACCCAGACGATCAAAAATATAGATGTCGTTGGTGCCGTCGCCGTCTAGGTCCGTGATGGTGACCTGAGGATTATTGAGGCCTCCGCTAGCGGCCAGCTTTTGCAACTTGCCATCTTTAAGAAAGGAATAAGGATAATCAGCCGCTGATTGGAAGTTGTACTGCCCGAAAGCGGAATAAGCGATAAAGCAGGTGACGAATATCAGGGTGAGGCGAGCGGTCATGGTACGAAGATGGGTCGTAGTTTATAACGAATGTGAGTGTAGAAAGCTTTGGCAACTACACGACAAGCAGGAAAGTTACCTTCCGGCTATGCAGCAGCTGTTATCGAGGTGTATTTGGGCGAGTTCGACGCGCGTCGTTTTGATTGTTTTTCTGATGTTGTCGTATCACACGAAGGGTCAGGCACAACAGACTTCACAGCAAATCGTCAGCGCTTTGCAGGTAGACGCACAAGCTCCCATAAAGCATGGAGGGGAGATGCTTAGCGCCGATGACTTAGCCGCTAAAATGCTAGCATCGGATGAAGCGGGCCAGCTATTTCTGTATGAGCAAGGCAGTGATTCTTATCTCACCCACGTGTCTATTGCACCGGGGAAGCCTGCACGTGTGCGCAACATTCCGCTTTGGCTATCGATAGTACCGCCGCTGATCGCCATAATTTTAGCACTGTTTTTTAAGGAGGTCGTGAGCAGTCTATTCGTCGGAATACTCAGTGGCGCTTTCATTGCCGGAGGCTTACGGCTCGATAGCTTTTATTATTTGCTGAGAAATTTATGGGAGGTTTCAGCGGGCTACTTCGTGCGAGCGCTTAATGATAGCGGACACCTTTCAGTGATCCTTTTCTCCCTATTGATAGGGGGAATGGTGGCGATTATTTCGCGCAATGGCGGTATGGCTGGCGTGGTAAAGAAACTAAGCGTGCTCGCCAAGGATAGAATGTCGGCACAGTTTAGCACTTACCTACTAGGCGTCGCTATCTTCTTTGACGACTACGCCAACACCTTAATTGTAGGCAATACGATGCGCCAGGTGACTGATCGTTTTGGCGTAAGCCGTGAAAAATTAGCCTACCTCGTGGATGCTACCGCCGCGCCAATCGCGAGTATCGCATTTATAACGACGTGGATAGGCGCTGAGCTAGGATACATTCAGAGTGGGATCGAGGCGATCCCGGATTTCCCTATAACGACTACGCCCTACGCGATCTTTTTGGAGTCATTGAAATACAGTTTCTATCCATTGATGACGCTGATTTTCATGGCCATGCTCATTAAATCGGGCAAAGACTACGGTCCGATGCTAAAAGCTGAGCGTCGCGATGCTGAGCTATTTGATCACCAAATGAGTGTCCAGCCAGCAACTGATAACAATGGCGACGTACTAGCTACTGGACTTACCGACGGTGAATTTGACCCAGTGGTAGGCGCGCCCTTAGATGCTCGTAACGCACTTTTGCCAGTACTCACCGTTATCGGAGTCACGGTATTTGGTCTGTTTGATACTGGCATGAGTTCGGCTGGTGCAGAGTTGGCTGCCCAAGGACTTCCAGCAGCCTCTTATGGCGACATTTGGAGTGGACTTGGCGCCGCAGATGGTGCTGGCTTTTTCAGAAAACTAGGGCTACTCGTTGGGTCTTCTGATAGCTACACGGCCCTATTATGGGCAAGTTTAAGTGGCGTTTTGGTGGCTCTTGGCGTAACGCTCGGTCGCAAGATTATGAAGTTGGAGCAGGCGATGGAGTCGATGCTGCACGGGTTCGGAACTATGTTGCCGGCATTAGTAATCCTTACGCTGGCTTGGAGCTTGGCGGCTGTGACCGAAGACCTACACACAGCCACCTTCCTGACCGAGGCCTTGCAAGGCAATATCACCCCAGTACTCCTGCCTGCCATCATTTTCGTGTTGGCGGCCTTTATTAGCTTCTCGACTGGCAGCTCTTGGAGCACGATGGCGATCCTCTACCCTATTGCGATACCCACCACTTGGGCCGTGGCGATGGCTGCAGGGTTTGATGTGGACCACAGTTTTGCGCTGCTACTCAATGTGGTGAGCACTGTACTGGCGGCAAGCGTGTTGGGCGACCATTGTTCTCCGATTAGCGACACCACAATCCTGAGTTCACTGGCAAGTAATTGCGACCATTTGGCGCACGTGCGCACACAGCTGCCTTATGCATTGACAGTAGGTGGCGTGGCATTGATGGCCAACCTTATCTCCGCCATTTTCGACGGAGGCTGGCTGCTTTCTGGCGTGCTTTTGCTGAGTAGTGTCGTTGCATTTTGGGCAATTTTAAAATTTGTAGCAAAACCTGTGCGCGTATAACTGCTTTAGCTGTCAGCAAAACTTCTGCGCATGGCCTTTACACCACTTACGCTAAGCAATACTGTAGCTGCTATACGGGCGTGCACGGTTTGCGAGCCTCAATTACCCCTGGGCGCCAATCCCATTTTGCAAGCCAGTCCAGAAGCGCGAATTGTATTGGTGAGTCAAGCGCCGGGCCGGATCGCTCATGAGAAGTCTATAGCTTATCAAGACCCGAGTGGCCGTCGCCTACGGGAGTGGCTGGGAGTCTCGGAAGACGAGTTTTACAACAGCGGCCGTTTCGTGATTATGCCGATGGGCTTTTGCTATCCTGGAAAAAAAGGCAGCGGCGACGCGCCACCGCGTCCAGAATGTGCGCCGCTGTGGCACCAACAATTTTGGTCGGTCTTACCGTCAATCACCTGCACGCTTTTGATAGGCAGCTATGCGCAGAAGGCTTATTTAGGCAAGCGCAGACTTAAAACTCTCACGGCTACCGTTCAAAATTACGAGGCCTATCTGCCACAATTTCTGCCCATACCCCACCCTAGTCCTCTGAACAACAGGTGGTTGCGTAATAATCCTTGGTTTGAGGCAGAGGTCGTGGTGCGTCTTAGGGAGGTGGTGCGGGGGGCTTTTTGAGGGTTAATTGGCCCTTTGGGCGTTGTTTGGCCCTGCGGGCGTTATTGGCCCTTTGGGCGTTGGTGGCCCTGCGGGCGTTTTGGGAGGGAGCAAACTATCTATTTCGGTACTGGTTAGAGGATTGTGCCTAAGGCAACAGCTAAAAAAGACCTTCCTAGTAAGATGTGCCCTGTGTGCGAGCGACCGTTTATATGGCGTAAGAAATGGAAACGTGACTGGGAAAATGTGAAATATTGCAGCGATCGCTGTCGCAGAGAAGCCAAGCAGAAAACGACCGAATGAGTACCCCTTCTTTACGCGCTCGACGTCCGGCCCCGCATCCTTCTGATGACGAGGGTCGCATGGCTTTCCATCCGTTCAACATTATCATGATTCTCACGCTGGTGGGAATTGCTGTGCTTTTCTTGGCTTTTTCGGGTGCGTTTATTTACTCGCGCATGCAGGCTGAATTGCCTCCCATCAATGTGCCCTGGATGTTTCTGGCCAACTCGGTGGTGCTGCTCGCGAGCTCGTATACCATCAGCTTAGCAAAGAAGGCTTATGTAATCGACGACACTGAGGCTTACAAGCGGTCGCTCGTGTATACCATGGCTTTGAGCGCCATTTTTCTGGTGCTGCAGATTATAGCTTGGCAGCAGCTTTTTGCTCAGGATATTTTCCCGCACACCGATAATTCTGCTGGCTATCTGTACGTGCTCTCAGGCATGCACTTCGCACACGTAATTTTTGGCTTACCCTTTATTCTTGGTTTCTACCTCGTGGCCCGCAAGCGTATGCGCGAGCCAGTTAGTGTGTTGGTATATTTCAGTGATCCCGAGAAGCGCCTCAAACTCCGCATGCTCACCATGTACTGGCACTTCATGGATGCCCTCTGGATTTACCTCGTTGTATTTCTACTCATCAATCGCATGATGTATTGACCTGTATTGGGCTATGTTTGAGGGAAGTCTTCACCATTTCGATCTATTGGCACCTTCAAACTATGCGAATTTACATGTTCAACTTCTTCCTGTTTACGCTTACGATGCTGTGCGTATCAAGCGAGGTTTTGCAGGCGCAGCAGTCTTCCTTAGGTGCTGTGTTTGGTGCCGATTTTGCTAAGCGTACCGTGCGTCCTCAAAACTTCGGTGATGAGGTCAAAGAAGAAATTGCCGGAGCTACCGGGTTTGTACTAAGGCCAAGTGTAGGCATTGCTTTTGAGCGGGATGTAAATCCAATATTCTCGTTAGCTGCGCAGATTAGGTATCAAACGGCTGGCTTTTATTACGATTACCGAGAATCTAGGCGTGATCCATTACTTGGTACATCCGCCGGTAGCTTGATCAATGAGTCTACCTTCTTGTATGAGTTTATCGCTATCCCACTAGGCGCTACTGAGACATTTGGTAACGGCAGATGGCAGTTTTATGGAGAGGAGTTTATCATTCCGATGTTTACCATCAGCGCCAAGGAAAAGCTTACTTATAATTCGTCGAATACAGCGAATGTACCTCGCCCCGATGATCGCGATATCGAGGATGTTCGCGACGTTCATCTTTCCTTACGTTTGGGAGCTGGTGTTCAGCATGCCCTTAACGATATACTGCGTTTACGCGTCGGAATCTCAGGCTATTACAATGTGACCCTCACTCAGGAAGATCGCTCCGTTATTGAGCACCTGTATGGGTTTGGACCTGAAGTTAGCCTCATGCGCGTATTTGGAACGGCCCGCAAAACGAAGGCAAACGACACCTATTATTAGCCGGTTATAGCTGACTTTTTCCCCTTATTTACCTCACCTCGTAAGCGCGTGCGCGAGTATTCCCGCCGCTACACTCACATTGAGGCTCTGCTTGCTGCCCACTTGCTCAATTTCCAGCACCTCATCGCAAACACTTAGCGCCTCTTCGCTCACACCTTTTACTTCGTTGCCTAAGATCACGACCGTGCCTGCGTAAAGCTTACCGTCGTAATTACTGAGTTTGGTAGAATGCGTCGTTTGCTCAAGTGCTGTGATTCTGTATCCGCTTTCGCTAAAACCAGCCACAACGTCCGCGATGTTTTCGGCCTGTCGCCATACCACCGATGATTCGGCTCCTAGCGAGGTCTTCAAAATTTCGCGGTGCGGGGGCGCAGGTGTGTAGCCCACGAGGATGACTTGCTCAAGTCCAAAGGCATCTGCTGTGCGCAAGATGGAGCCGACGTTATTACCCGAGCGTATGTTTTCCAACACGAGTACTACGGGATTTTTAGCTTTCGCCAAAACCTCACCCGGGCCAGGCCGCGGATGAGTATGTACCGTTTTCTGAATAAACTCAGCCACGGTCTCTCAATTTTGTATACTCAATAGCTGCCGATACAAAGGCGACAAAAAGTGGATGCGGCCGTTCGACGGTAGACTTTAATTCTGGGTGAAATTGGGCGCCGAGAAAATAAGAATGGCCCTCTAATTCTACGATTTCTACTAGACCTGTAGCCGCATTGGTGCCCGTTGCTTTCAGTCCAGCTTTCGCCAAAACATCCTTGTAAGCATTGTTAAACTCGTAGCGGTGGCGATGACGCTCTTCGATCTTATGCTTACCGTAGGCCTTGGCAGCTTTGCTGCGAGGTTTGATGTCGCAACTGTAAGCACCGAGTCGCATGGTGCCACCCATGTCTACCACGCTCTTTTGCTCCTCCATCAAATCTATTACTGGATGAGGAGTTTCTGGATTGACCTCCGTACTTGCCGCACCTTCCAGGCCGGCTACGTTTCGTGCCACCTCCACTACTGCGCACTGCATGCCGAGACAAATTCCGAAAAAGGGCTTCTTCTGCTCACGGCAGTAGCGAATAGCATTGATCTTGCCTTCTACGCCGCGTTCCCCAAATCCAGGTGCGACTAATACGCCATCGTATTTGCTCAGTGCTTCGGCAATTTCTTCGTCGGTTCCTTCAAGAGATTCGGAGTGCACCGGACGCACCTTTACCTTGCACTCGTTCACTGCACCTGCGTGAATAAAAGCTTCGTAAATAGACTTGTAGGCATCTTGTAGTTCATTGTATTTACCTACAAGTCCTATGCGAACTACTTCCGTGGGATTTTTCAGCTTGCCCAAAAATTCCTTCCAGGCAGTAAGGTCTGGTGCTTTGCGATCTTTTAGCCTCAGTTTTTGAATTACGCTGGTGTCTAGTCCTTCCCGCAGCATCATGAGCGGAACATCGTAGATGGTTTCCGCATCGCGAGCTTCGATAACGCTGTTGATGTCAACATTGCAAAACAGCGCGAGCTTTCTGCGAATATCCATCGAGAGTGGGTGCTCGGTACGGCAGACGAGTATGTCTGGTTGGATACCTGCGTTTTGCAGCTCTTTTACGCTGTGCTGGGTTGGCTTTGTTTTTAGCTCTTGAGCTGCCTTGAGGTAAGGAATCAGCGTAAGGTGGATGGCTAGGCAGTTGTCCGTGCCTAATTCCCAGCGCAACTGACGCAGCGCCTCGACATAGGGCAGGCTTTCAATATCGCCAACTGTACCTCCTAGCTCGGTGATAACAATATCGAATTCGTTGGTGCTGCCAAGTAGCTGGACACGTCGTTTGATCTCATCGGTAATGTGAGGTACGACTTGGACGGTTTTGCCGAGGTAGTCTCCTTTACGTTCGCGCTCGATCACCGTTTTGTAGATACGGCCGGTGGTTACGTTGTTAGCCTGGCTGGTAGGCACGCCAAGAAAGCGTTCGTAGTGTCCGAGGTCGAGATCGGTTTCGGCTCCATCATCGGTTACATAGCATTCGCCGTGTTCGTAAGGATTGAGTGTGCCGGGATCTACGTTGAGGTAAGGATCAAACTTTTGGATGGTGACCCTAAATCCTCGTGCCTGGAGGAGTTTGGCCAATGAGGCCGCTATGATTCCCTTACCGAGAGAAGAAGTCACCCCACCGGTGACGAAGATATATTTGGTCATAGCCCGCAGCGTTCGTTACGGGGCACAAAGGTAGCCGGTGTCGTGTACGGTTTTGGCGAAAGCTGAAAAGACCTGATAATTGTTAGGACATCGCTTGCTAATTGCCTGACTGACAAGCGATAGAAGTTGGGTGGGCTCACCGCTTTACTTGACCCGAGGTTTAGAATGGAGGTGTTAACGCTGAGGTGCCGCTACCCTATTTAATTAGGTAAAGCAGCAGGCCGCAACGCTTAACCAATTGACGGTCAAACATTTAGAGATTGTGGAAAGCATTAACAGCAGTTCACACAGACTTAACCTTGGGTGTGAGTTGCCCTAACAGCGTGTTCGTGTCTTTGCATTAGCAAAAAAGCAGAAATGCACCAGAACATGCAGAATCTATTCAAATCACTCTCTCTAGTTGCACTTGTGGCAGGCTTCGCAGCTTGTGACGGTGACGATAATCCACCGATCCAGATAACTGATTGTCAAACGGATGCCTCATCGTCTTGCACTGTCTTCACTACTGAAGGCTTAAATGCACTTGATGAGGATGGTAATTCAACAGCGGCAACCGTAGTTACTATTCGCGATCGTGGCGCAGGAATCGGCACACGTACACTATCTAATGATACCACTTATGTACTCGACGGACTTGTGTTCGTGAATGAAGGTCAGACATTGACCATCGAGATGGGTACCGTAATCAGGGGTGAAGCAGGTGCGGGCGACCAATCTAGCGCACTCATCGTGGCACGGGGTGGTAGAATTAACGCCAATGGTTCGGCTGATAAGCCAATCATTTTTACTTCAGTTGCAGACCAGACTTACTCAACTTCAGCTGGTATTAAGACCACCAATAACCTCGACAACGCAACTAGCGGACTTTGGGGTGGTGTAATTATCCTTGGTGCTGCTAGTCTTAATAGCTCCCCTGGAACTTCGGCCATTGAAGGTATCAGCACTAACGAAACACGCGGCAACTACGGTGGCACAAACGACAGCGACAACTCAGGTACTTTTCGCTATGTGTCTATCCGTCACGGTGGTACAGATATCGGTGGTGGCAACGAGATCAACGGCCTTACGATGGGCGGTGTAGGCTCGGGTACTACTATTGAGTACGTAGAAGTGTTTGCCAACCGCGATGATGGTTTTGAGTGGTTTGGTGGTACAGTAAACACCAAGTATCTCGTATCAGCTTACAACCAGGATGACGCATTTGACTATGACGAAGGCTGGCGCGGTAAGAACCAATTTTGGTTGGCCTACCAACGTGGCAACTCCGACCGTGGAGGTGAGCATGATGGCGGTACCGATCCAGAAACTGGCACTCCATACGCGATGCCTACTATTGCTAATGCTAGTTACTTCGGAACAGGTAATGACGCCGACAAGCGCCTAATCACTTTCCGCGACAACGCTGGTGGACATTACTACAACTCGATTTTTGCCAACTACGCTAAAGGTGTAGACATCGAGTATCTCGGTGGTGCTGATGTTGAAGATAGCTACAATCGCTTCGTAGGAGGTGAGCTTACATTCCGCAACAACATCCTTTCGAATATCGGCTCAAGCGCATTCGTAATCAAGTCAGGTAACGACAACGTAACTGTACCACAATCAGTAGTGGACGAAGCTTCTGTGTACTTCAGCAACAACGGTAACACTAGCGTAAGTGACCCAATGTTTGGATCAGATGGCGTAACACCGATGAACGGTGGTGTAGCAAATGCTGACATCCGCGACAACGACGATACCTTCTTCGATGATGTAAACTTCAAAGGTGCGGTTAATCCATCAACTGGTCCTACTTGGATCGCTACCTGGACACGCCTTATCCGCGAGTTCTAAAGAATTTTAAGAAGTGCCCAGCTGGTCTTTGCGGACCAGCTGGGCTTTTTTTCGGCTTAGACAAATAGACTCATGAAATCACGCTTTACCCTTCTGCTCAGCCTTACTTTAGGCATTTCGAGCCTCATCGCTCAGACCACAATTCGTGGTAAGGTGATTGATGAAACTGGCTTTGAAGTCATTGGCGCCAACGTGTACCTCGCAGGCAACATGACCGCTGGTACCACCACAGATATAGACGGTCAATTCGAACTGCGTACTGAGCGTACCGGAAAGGACACTGTCGTTATCTCTTATATTTCTTACAACACCCAAAATTTACCGGTCGACCTTGACAACAGTCTTCAGGCGCTGGGTGAAATTCTACTAGCAGAGCAGAGTGTAGCCCTCGCCGACGTGGTAGTAGTGGCGCGCCAAGTGACCAATACTGATCGCGCGATGCAAACGCTCCAGCGCAAAAGCTTGAATACGGTTAATGCTATTTCAAGTCAAGCCTTTAGCACCAGAGGTGATAGCGATGCAGCTTCGGCTGTAGGTCGCGTAACGGGCGTGAGCGTAGAAGGTGGCAAGTATGTATACGTACGTGGCCTTTCGGATCGCTACTCAAAGTCAACACTCAACGGCGCCAGCATTCCAGGACTTGATCCTAATAAAAATGCGGTGCAAATGGACCTTTTCCCGACCAATATGATCGAGAATATCGTGGTCTACAAAAACTTCACCCCTGACTTACCTGCCGACTTTACTGGCGGCTTGGTAGATGTAACCACCAAAGATTTTCCGGAGCAACTTGTAGTGCAGGCTAGTGCCAGCATCGGCGCAAACACAAATGCTCACTTAGGCAATGACTACCTGGAGCATAACTCTTCTGCGAATATTGCGACGGCTACTGGAGCTGATAATCGCGCCTTTAACTTTGATGCGCAAGATTTACCTACCCAGACCGACTTACTCGCCGATCCTAGTAAAGCTGCGGCATTGCGTACGGCCACGCTAGGCTTGGGCAATGACTTGCTACCGGTGAGTGCTACACCAGCGCCTAATCACTCGTTTGCGATCAGTGCAGGTAATCGCAAACAAGTTGGCGGCAAGACGCTAGGCTTTATCGGTGGCTTAACCTACAGTCGTGAGGCTGCTGGCTACACGGGTGGTACGCAAGGTCGCTACAAGCTTACAGAGCAAGGCGCAGAATTCCTAAATGAGCAGCGCATTGTTGATGATGCAAGTTGGACAGATGAGGCCAGCATCGGCGCGCTTGGAAGTGCTAGCTTGAAGCTAAATAAGCTCAACAAGCTGAGTCTCAATTTAATTCACAACCGCACAGCTCAAGAAGGCACCCGCTTACAAAGCAACGGACGTATTCCTGACGCTAACGGTGAGTTTTACGAAGCCCGCACACTCAGCTACACGCAGCGCAGCCTTTCTAGTCTGCAACTTCGTGGAGAGCATGCAACAGGCACCGAATCAGCAGATTGGAAGATTGACTATACGTTAGCCGGCACACTCAGCGAAATGGACCAGCCAGACCTTCGCTTTATCAATAATTTCTATGCCCTGGATACAGTCACTGGTCTGCAAATCGGGCAATTTATAGAGGCGGCAGAGGATATACTTCCTACACGTTTTTCAAGGGACATGGATGAGACCAACCTTGACGGTCACATCAACGCTCGCCGTGGCTTCACGCAGTGGGCTGGCCTTGAATCGCAAATGAAATTTGGCGGCGGATACCTTCACAAGGATCGCAGCTTTCGCGAGACTACGCTACGCTACCAGAATGAGAATAACGGAAACGTAAATGACTTCGGCAATTACGTTACCCCTGAAAACGCAGTGGGTGGTGACAATGGTAACACCGGCGTTTACGTCGCTGACTTTACACAGCTCAGCAACCAGTACGACAGCGAGATGGGTATTGGCCATGTGTACGCTATGACTGAGTTGCCGCTTAGCAAGCGACTTAAGAGTGTGCTCGGTGCACGTGTAGAGAGCACAACGCTAGACTTCACCAGTTTACTTGAGCGCAACAACCTCAACGATGCCAGGCTTATCGAAACAGTGGATGTATTGCCAAGTGCATCATTCATCTATACCACTGAAAATGAGCTCACCAACTTTCGCCTTGGATACAGCCGCACATTAGCGCGACCTACTTTCCGTGAGGTAGCGCCGGTATCGATCTATGATGAAGTGCTAAATGCCTTCATTCTTGGCGATACAACACTTGAGCGCACCCTGGTGGATAACCTAGATCTGCGCTATGAAATGTATAACCGAGGTGGTGATATGTTTAGCGTTGGTGCTTTCTACAAGCGATTTAGCAACCCGATTGAGCTTACCATCAACCCAGAGGCTTCCAACCTAGAGCTACAGTACCGTAATGTGGATCGAGCTAATCTCTATGGATTGGAGCTTGAGTTTAACAAGCAGTTGAGCGAGTTGCTACCTGGCCTGAGTACAGGTGCGAACTTTACATACGTATTGAGCCGGGTGGACATTCCAGAAACGGAGTTATTTACTATTCGTGCGCTTAATCCAGGAGCAGATGACACGCGTCCAATGTTTGGTCAGTCACCTTACATCGCTAATGCGTTTGTGAATTTCGGAGCTGATAATGGTCTAGCTGCTAACATTACTTATAATGTGCAAGGTGAGCGCCTCACCCTCGTAAGCCGAGGTGGCACGCCCAACGTATTCGAGCGCCCATTCCACAGCCTCAATGCTAAGGTGAGCGTACCGGTTGCGAAAAGCGTACGGGTTTCAGCAAAGGCTAGCAACATCCTCGGATCGACGCGTCGCTTTACACAGGAGTACGATGGAGAAGAGTATATCTTCCAGAGCTTCGAGCCAGGCACCACTTTCTCAGTCAGTGTGAACTGGGCACTGAACCAGTAAGAATTTGCGAAGCTGCTTAGCAGCTAGTTTTTAAGAATGTCTATTTGTCGACGGGCCGATTTCGCGAATGCGAGGTCGGCCTGTTTTAGTTATTCAGTACTAAGTGCTGCTTACTGTAATCGATCATCAAATCGGGCTGACCCCAAAAACTCGGACTGATCAGTCCGCTGAGGCCGGGCAGGGTTTGTTGTACGGCGGCTAGATCTACGAAGAGGAAAGGTCGATCCGTGAAGTCCGCAACCTCCACGAAGGTGAGTCGCACCAGGGCGCAGGGCACTTCAATAGGATTACTGTCTACCCCTGAAAGTGTGCGTGTGGCAGGTCGTCCGCGAAAGGAGTCTTTTACTTGAGGTAGTTCGCGCTCATCGATCAGGTTGACGCTGCTGCCACTATCGAAAGCAAGGCTTAATTCTGTATCGCCCACAGTTGCCTTGATAATTGGCAAGTGCCCGAGCATCTCGAATGCAAAGGCTTGCTCGAAGTCGTGCTCAGTTTGTTGGGTATGAAAGCTAAACTCGTTGGTGCTAAGTTTTAGCGAAAGCGGTGCGGCCTTTAATTGCTGATAGCCGATAAGACCTAGTAAAGGAATACCGAGTTGCCCTTCGGTATAGCTCAAATCGATGGCGAGGGCTGGTATTCTGCGTTGTCTAAGTCCTGCTATTTCGAGTAAATCGATGCGTGTTTTGGCGAAAGCTGTAGTGCCGGTAGCGCCAGATAAAGTACCGCTGGGCTCGGTGTCGTGGTGTTGCGAATTGACGATAAGCCCCGGTGACCCAGTGTCAACAATGAAGTGGCCCAACTCTCCATCGAGTTTACCTTCCACTAGCAGCAAACCTTGCTTGCGACTAAGGCGAGCCGCGCGACCGTCTATGATTTTGGAGCTGCCCGCCTCCATTGCTTCTACTGCGGCCACGGCATAACTCAGGCTCTGCGCGGGGAGGCACAGGCTAAGCCAGACGGCGGCTATAAGTAGAGGAAACTTCACGATTTGGTAGGCCAGGGTTTACTCAAAGTTAACCCTGACTTAACATAGGAAGCAAATTTTATCTGATTTAGTTGCTATTTGCTGCCTGTTAAATATTGGCTTTGTGCCATTTCTGCTCAGGTTGTGTTGCCGTGAGGGAGTATGCCAACGTGAGTGGCTGCTCCGTAAATTCAAAGGACTATGGATGCTACTACGATCATCATGTGGGGTGGCTTTATTCTCTCCGCATATGCAGTAGTTGGCAACGACTCCATCCAGACGCTAGGCACCTTCCTTACCTCTAACGAGGATCGTCCGTGGTGGCAACTGTGGCTATTTGCGGGTAGCATTTTGGCTGCAACCCTGATTATGGGTTACATCACATCTGATCATGACGTGAGCTACGGCCGCCTCATGATCGAGAATGCCGACGGTGGTCTGCGCTACCCCAACCCACCCGACATGGAGCGGTTTGGTTGGGCTTTTTTGCTGCCGCCCTTGGTACTCATGCTGCTTACGCGCACCGGTATTCCTGTAAGTACAAGCTTTTTAATTCTTACATTTTTTGCGCCTAAGGGCCTGATGGACATGATCGGCAAGTCAGTGCTAGGCTACGTTGTGGCCTTTGGTGTGGCGATTTTGCTGTATTCGCTAATTTCGAAAACGCTTAGCAGGAAGTTTATCACCACCAAGCTGAAGCCAGAGCGGGCTAGACTTTGGGCTGCGCTGCAATGGGTGAGTACCGGATTCTTGTGGAGCCAGTGGTTGATACAAGATTTCGCAAACATCTACGTCTATCTCAATCGCTCGGTAACGCGCATGGAGCTAGTCATTTCTCTTGTGATCTTGCTGGCCATGCTTGCCTATATCTTCTACTCCAAGGGAGGCAAGATTCAGGATATCGTACGTGCTAAGACCAATACACAAGATGTACGGTCTGCTACTATAATCGATGCTACCTACGGTGTGATACTCTTCTTTTTCAAAGAGCTCAACGACCTGCCGATGAGTACCACTTGGGTATTCTTAGGTCTGCTTGCAGGACGCGAAATTGCCATTCGTTGGAGGCTGGGTGATCGCGATGATAAAAACGATTACCTCGATAGTGACGAGCCTGGATTTGCCACTGACGCGGATGGCAATGTGCATCCGATGTCGCTTGGTAAAGACACCTGGAAGATGGTGGGTAGCGACTTGGCCAAGGTATTTTTAGGCCTTGGTATCAGCGTTGGTCTCGTGTTCCTGATGCAGTGGCTCACTGGTATCTAGCGCTAAGTCGCGAGCGGTGCTGGCCAAAGTGAATAGACTAGACCAGATGCTACCCTGTTGGTAGGGAGCGAGCGCGTAGCGTAATATATGAGCTTGGGTGATAGCACCCAACGTTGCGTCGCTATCGTCGGCACAGCAACTGGTGGCTTCTATCCAAGCGGACAGGTCGCGGGTAACTTTGCGTGCTTGTAACTGCGGCTGTTGCGTGATGAAGGCGGTCAACTCTATTTCCTGGGCGCTGCGCTCATCGCTTTGCTGTATAGTGTAGCGATTGTCGAAGTGGTCGCGCAACCAAGTTTGGTAGCCAATTTTAGCGATTGTGGCGAGGTCGGCATCGGTCTTGAGCAGTGGCAGCCAAGCAGCGACAAGAGTATCGTAGCAATTTTGCACGCCGGGATCACGAACGGCCTGCCTGCTAATGATGAGCTGCGTGCTTTGGTGATTGGCTTCGAGCAAATCTTGATTAGCTAAAGCCCCTTCATCCCACCGGGTAACGCTTAATAGTTCGTTGTGCTGAAGTAGCGGTGGCAAGCCAGCAGTTTTGTGCTTTTTGGTGAAGCGTTGCCGCAAAACCGGTAACAACACCGTGTGAATGGCGCTAGCATCTGCGTAGAGATACAAATCGAGCCACAAGCCGCCGCGGTAGTTAAGCTCATAAAACCAGGTCTCACAAAGACTCACCACTTCTGCTGAATGGAAAAAAGGAACTACCTCGTTGTGCAGCTGGGTGTACCAACGGCTACCGCTTGGGATACTGGCTTTTATCCAACTGAAATGTTTGGCTGACATGGTTGCTGATTGTGGTAAGTATGGTACTGCAACTATTCGGCCATGGCGAACTCCATTCCACATAAAAAGCCCCCACCGCAACTAAGCGGTGAGGGCAATCAATCTTTTGATTTCTAAATCTCAGAGACTTAGATTCCTAGGCTTTCTCGTCGACTTCTTCGAACTCAACGTCAGTCACGTCTTCAGCGACAGTCTCCGCGGCTGGATCACCGTTCGGGCCACCAGTTGGTGCTCCTTCAGGGCCACCTTCCGGACCGTTACCGTTGGCGTACATCTTCTGCGTCGCAGCTTGCCATGCAGTATTTAGATCGGCAGTACCTTTCTCTACACCGTCAAGGTCTTGCACTTTGTGCGCCTCCTTAAGCTTCGCTACAGCACCCTCGATGAGGGTGCGATCAGCTTCTTCAATCTTATCGCCGTACTCCTTGAGTTGCTTCTCGGTCTGGAAAATAAGACCGTCGGCAGCATTGAGCTTGTCGATCTGCTCGCGCGCTGCTTTGTCGCTATCGGCGTTAGCCTCAGCTTCGTTGCGCATGCGATCGATCTCATCCTGGCTAAGACCAGTAGAGGCCTCGATGCGGATAGTTTGCTCCTTACCAGTGCCTTTATCCTTCGCACTCACATTAAGAATACCGTTGGCATCCATATCAAAGGTTACCTCAACTTGTGGTACACCTCGTGGTGATGGCGGAATGCCTTCGAGTACAAATTTGCCGACAGAGCGGTTTTGGCTGGCCATTGGACGCTCACCCTGCAGAATATGAATCTCAACACTTGGCTGGTTATCACTTGCTGTTGAGTACGTTTTGGTCTTCTTGGTGGGGATAGTTGAGTTAGACTCAATCACCACATCGTATACACCACCCATGGTCTCGATACCGAGGCTCAGTGGAGTTACGTCGAGTAGCAGTACGTCGTTTACATCACCTGAAAGCACACCTCCCTGAATAGCTGCACCAATGGCAACAACTTCGTCGGGGTTTACCTCGCGGTTAGGCTTCTTACCAAAAAACTGCTCTACGGCTTCTTGTACGGCTGGGATACGAGTCGATCCACCTACCAGGATTACCTCATCGATATCTGACTTGGACAAACCTGCATCCTTGAGTGCTTCGGCAGTTGGGCCGAGGGTGCGCTTTACCAAATCTGCGGCGAGTGCTTCGAACTTGGCGCGGCTTAGTTTTACCGTAAGGTGCTTAGGTACACCATCTACAGCAGTGATGTACGGCATGTTAAAGTCGTACTCCGTTGTGCTAGACAACTCAATCTTAGACTTCTCAGCTTCTTCCTTGAGGCGTTGCAGAGCCATCGGATCTTTACGCAGATCGATGTTCTCCTGGTCTTTGAAGGTATCGGCGAGCCAGTCAATGATTACACGATCAAAATCGTCACCACCGAGTTGGGTGTCACCATTAGTAGACTTCACTTCAAATACACCGTCGCCAAGCTCCAGTATAGAAATATCGAAAGTACCGCCACCAAGGTCATACACTGCAATAGTGAGGTCCTTGTCTGACTTATTAAATCCGTAAGCGAGAGCGGCCGCCGTTGGCTCGTTGATGATACGCTTAATAGTAAGGCCTGCAATTTCGCCTGCCTCCTTGGTAGCCTGACGCTGCGAATCATTAAAGTATGCAGGTACAGTTACAACAGCTTCTGTTACATCCTGACCGAGATAGTCTTCGGCAACTTTCTTCATTTTCTGAAGAATCATCGCCGAAACCTCCTGCGGAGTATACTCGCGGTCGTCAATTTTAACGCGCGCGGTATCATTCGCCCCTTTAGCAACTTCGTATGCTGTGGTAGAGAGGTCGTTTTGCACCTCTGAATACCGACGCCCCATAAAGCGCTTCACCGAACTAACGGTACGCTTCGGGTTAGTGATAGCTTGACGCTTGGCTGGGGCACCAATTTTGCGCTCGCCGTTATCTAGAAAAGCTACCACAGAAGGTGTGGTGCGCTTTCCTTCATCATTTACAATTACCTCAGGCTGGTTGCCTTCCATAACAGCCACACAGCTGTTGGTGGTTCCGAGGTCAATTCCAATTATTTTGCTCATCGTGATGTTGGGTTTTATACCAACTACACATCAAAGCTTGGGCCTTTCGGCAAAACCTGCCGTTTTGCCGGAAGGCTACAAAAAATACGAAACAACTGGCAGTTTCAACTGAAAAGTGACTGACAGAAGGTCAGCGGACCTAGCAAAGCACCCTGTTTACGGAGCAAAGTTGAGCTGGTCTACACTGTACACATCACCTTCAAGGCCAAAGAGCGCATCAAAAGCATCTGGCGTAAGCGAACCAACGTTGGCATCTTGCTTAAGCTGAGTGACGCTAGTAAAAATGCCGAGGCCACCATTAAAGTTAGTGAAGGGCGGTAACGGCTGCGTAGACGTGATACCTCTGTTGGCATCGATGAGAGCACGGAAATCGCGGAACACGCCATCGCCAGCCGTAATTACAAGCTGGATGTAACGGAACTTGCGCGTGATAGCCGGATTGACTTCTAGATTTTCGGCGAGGAATCCGTAGATCCCGTCAACGCGCACGGAAGTACTTACAATGCTAACATCGTTACCAGTATCCGTAGATGCAGGCCAGTAGATAACGCGATCAATGGATTCTCCACCAACGATATCTGTATAGGCAAAATTAAATCCGACCTCTATCACGCTAATGAGCGCACGGTTTACGGGTTCATTCTGTACAATGTCCCAGCTAGTCGTGAAAGGGCTCTCGGAGGTTAGCGGGTAGGTGGTTCCTGGAGGGCGAGTAGCCTTAAACCTAAGGTCGGGCAAACGCGCAACTGAAGTGCTAGCCAGCACCGCGTTGTTACGCACTAGCTCTAGGGTGAGACTATCGCCAACGGCTACATCTAAAGCATCGCCTGAATAGCGATAAGCGATATTCTGAGCAGTCTGGAAGTCGCCTGATGCGCGCAGCGTACCTTCATCGGTGGCATTAAATCGCTCAGCGATTACCTCAATGCCTGTGCGCTTGTTGCGTGCGATTACAGTGAGCTCTTCTGCAGAGAAGTACACTGAGTCAGCAGACTGAGCAGCTTCAAAGGCACCGCCACCATCCGCAAAACGGAAGGTCTTGGATATGGTAACTAATTGCTGGTCTTGCCCGGAATTGTACACGCCGTACACAACGGGAAGTGACGGCTCATCTTCGAGGAGCTGGACTTCATTTTCGCAGGCTGTAAATAAAAGGCAGCTGGCGGATAAGAAAAGGGCAAAGGACTTAATCATAGCGGGCGTGAATGTAGGGGCTTCACTTGCATAAACGCTAATGAATGCGGAAGTGTCTTGTAGCTAACTGACAAAAGTGAACTTTGGCTACTTTACGGCCCACCTAACACCTTTGTATGTCGGTTCACGCTGAAGTAAAACGAGTCACCACCCATGTGCTGCAGGCCATGAAGCATGAGGGCGAGAAAATCGCGATGCTTACGGCCTATGATTATACGATGGCGCGAATACTCGATGCCGCTGGTATAGATGTGCTACTGGTAGGTGATTCGGCAAGTAATGTGGTGGCTGGCCACGAGACTACCCTACCCATCACGCTCGACCAAATGATTTTCATGGCTGGATCGGTGGTACGCGGCACAAGTCGCGCGCTGGTGATCGTCGATTTGCCTTTTGGATCTTACCAAGGCAACAGCGAGCGGGCGCTAGACTCCGCGATTCGCATCATGAAAGAGTCGGGGGCGCACGCCGTCAAACTTGAGGGCGGAGCAGAGATTGCCGAGAGTGTAACCAGAATCTTGAGTGCAGGTGTGCCGGTGATGGGTCATTTAGGCCTTACTCCTCAATCTATTTATAAGTTTGGCACCTACTCGGTGCGCGCCAGAGAGGACGCTGAGGCTGAGCGGCTGCGCACTGACGCAATGTTGCTGCAAGAGCTTGGTTGCTTTGGCATGGTGCTCGAGAAAATTCCGCGTGGACTGGCTGGAGACATTAGTAAAATGCTATCGGTGCCGACAATCGGAATTGGCGCCGGAGTAGATACAGATGGACAGGTGCTGGTGACGCCAGATTTTCTGGGCTTGAATAAGGATTTTAATCCACGTTTTATTCGACGTTACCTCAACCTTGCAGAGGTAGTGGAGGGTGCCACGCGTGAGTATATCGATGATGTGCGCGCCAATCAATTTCCGAGCGTTAAGGAGTCGTACAAATAGCTTATGACTCAGGGAACCAAGCGATTCGCCATTGTATTTGCCTTTATAGCCGTCGCTACGCTGGCCTGGATTGGCTATAGAGCCTACGATCTGTATATGGAGCCGATGGTGACCAGCACAGCGGTGGTGCGCTTCCCAACGGGCGGCACTCAGCAGAACATTATTGATTCCTTGCAAGCTGCGGGCATCGTGCAAGACACGGCCAAGGTCCGAACAATGCTCAATCGCCTCGGCTTACAATATCGGGCCGGCCAGTTTGAGCTTCAGGAAGGCATGACAGCCAAGGATTTGGTGGACCTGCTAAGCACAGGAAAGCAGAAGGAGGCCAAGGTTATATTGACCTACGGACGTATGCCGGGTGATATGGCCAGCAAGGCTGTTCGCTTTGTAGAGATAGATAGCGCGGCGCTGCACGAATCAATGTTAGATAGCGTGTGGCTGGATAGCTTAGGCTTAACCACAAATACAGTGCTAAGCATTGCAATTCCGAACACCTATAACGTGTATTGGAATGTCACCGCTCGCGAGCTTCGTGATCGTCTCTACAAAGAGTCTAAGCGCTTTTGGAACAAAGGCGGGCGGGTGGCTAAGGCCGATAGTCTCAACCTGACTCCTCTGGAGGTTTACACCTTGGCTAGCATCGTGGAGGCTGAAACCAAGCATGTGCCCGAGATGCCAGTCGTGGCGGGTGTTTACTTAAATCGTCTGCGTCAGGGAATTAAACTAGATGCTGATCCGACCGTAATTTTTGGCATCGGTGATTTTGGCATTCGCAGAGTGCTGTACAAGCATTTGGAGTATGACTCTCCCTACAACACTTATATGTATGCGGGCTTACCGCCAGGTCCGATTACGATGCCGAGTATTGCTGCAATTGATGCGGTTTTGAATCCAGCGCAGCACGAGTTTCTATTCTTTGTAACTAAGGGTGATGGGACGGGTACTCACGCTTTCGCTAAAAACATGAGTGGACACAGTCGCAACATTGGTGATTTTCAGCGCACGTTAAGGGAACGCGGCATAAAGCGGTAGTGGCTAAGTCTGATCGTTGTACAAAATTCGGTGCAGGCATCAAATTAAGGCTGAGGTGTATCTAGGATGTAAATCACCTCTTGTATGAAATTTGTAAAGTATTTGTTAGGCATAAGTTTGCTAATTTCCGCTATAAGTGGTTTTGGCCAAAGTCCCTGCAACACAACGATTTCATTTCAGGGATTACCTACCCAAGCAATATGTAGTTCGCTGCACAGTGATGATAGAATATTAGCTTATCCTGCTGGCGGCAGTTGGCAAGGCCAAATTATTTACAGCACTGGTCATTTGAATGCTTTCGCAAAACCTACCGGCAGCTATTGGGCTGTCTATACGGCACCAGATAGCTGCGCTACGCAAGATTCTGTGCTAATTTCAGTATTAAATACGCAGTCAGAGGTGACGGTAGAAAATCAATTTGATTGCCAAAATAATAACGGGGCAAATTTGATAGCCATTCAAATGGATCGGGAGTTTCTAGCTATCATGCAAGGCGACGAGTCGGAGTATTTAGATCGAGCAAATCCATATCTAGACAAATTGCTTGCCTCAGCAAGAGATATCGAAATACTCATAAACACAGATATTTCAGAATGTGTGTCCCGACTTACGGTACCAACTACCAATGCGCCCCGTATTGATGCGTTGGTAGATTATGTCTGTAGTGAAAATCGTGCGTATTTAGATTATACAGGTCCTCGTGGTACGAGCAATCAGACTTGGAGACGTTATAACACCGTTCCAGATGATCTTGCGTCAGTTTATTATTTTGGTGATCGACTGGCCTGTACAGAAACGGGTAATTACAAGTTGTCCGTGACTTATGATAACGGATGCAGGTCGAGTGACGTGGTGAAGGTAGATGTGGCCTACCCCATTGTACCGGGTGTCAACGCTGGCAGTTATGCGCCACTTTCTTGCGCTGCATCGGTGCATGATACTTGCGAACTGCTAGGTAACAGCTTGCAGCCTTTCGAGAGCTACAGTTGGTCTATGCCAGACGGGTCCGTGTTTCCTGGTGATTCTACGATTCAAAGGCCACTAGTTCCAGCTGAGCCAGCTACGTATTATCTGCGTACGGTGAATACTGTAAGTGGCTGCTTTAGCAAGCTGGATTCGGCGGTATTGGTGAGGCGGAGTCCGGACACTACTCAACTGAGTGCGCTGGTTTGTGAGGGAGATTACTATGAGTTTGAGAGTCAGCTGTACTATAACGAAGGTCAATTTGAAATTGGATTCACTAATAGGTTTGGCTGCGACAGCACGATAATGCTCGACCTGTCCATCTCACCATCACCAATCCCATCCTATACAGTCGATGGTCCAGATGCAACGGGACGATACACCGTAAGTACCGCAGTGACAGATGGCGTCGCGCCCTTTGAGTACGCCTGGAGTAATGGAACAACTACATCTCAGTTGGTGGATGTATTAGCGGGCGAGTATAGTTTGACGGTGACTGATGCCTACGGTTGTGTCAGTTATATTAATGTTACCGTCGGGGTAAGTAGCTTGAAGACCTTAGCACCGAATGCTGTGCGAGTGTTTCCGAATCCAGTGGGAGATGTATTGCGATGGGAATTTTCAGATAATAGTAAGGCCGCACGTGTAACTTTAAGAGATTTAAATGGAAGACAAATTAAGCAGAGTCAAGATTTAAATACAATCGAAGTTTCTGACTTAGCTGCTGGAATTTATATTTTGGAAATCTTGAGTAGTGACGGAGAGATATGGACTGGTCGGGTAGTTAAGGGTGTATAAAAGATAGTAATAGAGATGCATACTAATCAAAGCGATCTACACCCTAGGTTCCATAATGACTATGTGTTTCAGGCTATGAATTGCAGGCACCTTTCAAGCTATTCGTACAGACATTGCCTACCTTGCAGAAGTGCCACTCTACGGATCTTCTCGGCTTGGTTTGAGACGTTACCCCTCTAGCGTGCGCAAAGTCTACACAAATCCAGGTGCAAAAATCCCTCTACCCACCTATGTAAAAGCTCCAGCGCCAACTTATACGGCACGTGAGCGAGGCATGAGTGTGTACGAGATTTCCAATTACCTAGGTAATGTCTTAAGCACTATCACAGACTATCGTACAACTGGTGACGGAGGATCATTCAGTGCGGTACGGGAGCTTACAGGCTCAGAGGGTTACGCTCCAGGCGTTCGAGAAGAGCACGATTTCTATCCGTTTGGATTGCCGATTCACGATGAGACGCGTCAAACACAACAGAAGGACCCGATTGCGCTGCGCTACCGCTATTCCTTTAATGGAAAAGAAAACGATGATCTAGTTACAGGTGAGCTTGCAGTGCAGGATTATGGGTTTAGACTTTACAATAAAGCAGCGGGGAGGTTTATGAGTGTAGACCCGTTGACCTCATCATATCCAATGTTGACGCCTTATCAGTTCGCTAGTAATCGACCAATTATGTCTATCGATCTAGATGGGCTGGAGTCAGTTATGATGATCGACTATTACTCCATCAATAGCGGTGGTGCTGAAATAACTCTCGGAAGCAGTGCCACTGTTTATAAAGATGCTAACGACGGCCCTCAGTCACAGGGGCGAGTTACCTATGAAGATCTAGGCTTATGTGATGGACTACTTTACATAAGAGAGAATGCCGAAACTGGAGAGAGGCATAGCTACTTTGTCCAGGCGCCAGTTGTTACGCCTGAAAAGACGTTTGTCGAAGCTACTAAGGGGATTGTAATTACTGGCGGCAGTAAAGTCGCTGAAGTAGTAAGACCAGGTATCGATTATATCGACAAGAAGGAAGAAATAGGCGTGTCGGCGGAGGTTTCTGTAACAAAAGGTCCATTCAAGGTCGCACTCGAAGCGGGTCGCTACTCGACTAATGAGTATACCTCGGGTGGGTTTATGAATTTAAAATTTTCTGAAAAAACAAGTATGTCAGTAGCAACTAATGGAATTGTTAGTACAAGTTCAGTAGATCCGCTGACATCCGAACCTTCATTTAAGATTTCAGTGAGCCTGTACGGAAGGGATAAAAAGAGGACGGAAGGTCCAGTATTAAAGGGCTTCGCTAAAGCCAATGTAAAAGTAATGGTACCTGTGGTAGGCAGACATGGGTCGGTTTACGGTCAATCATCTACAGACGGTACAGACAGAGTTGGCTTCGAATTTACCACTGGAGCAAATAAAAAGTTACTCGAAGTATCGCAAGAGGCTGGAGTCTTGGTAGGCGAGGTTGGTAAAGAAAGCGAAGTCCGGCCATGATTATAATTCAAGATATTAAACGTAAGCTATACGCGTCGCTAGGTTGCGTTCTGCTATTAGTGTCTGGATGTGAAAACCCAGTTGAGAAAGTCAAGGGATTTGCTAACACTGTACGGCCTCAAGTTGTCGTCAGTACTGCAGAACTACTCGGGTGCATGGGGTGGGAGTCCGAATACGGCTTAGGAAACGATCGTACTAAGTCAGTGACAACGGTAGATTTACATAAATGTAAGTACTATCAAGAGCGTGCTAGCCAGTACAATTTAGCACCTGAGTTAGCGATGTATGAACTATACTATAATATATTTGGTAGTATCAATTTGAGTACGTCTTTAGCGAGATTAAGAATTAGTCATCCGGAGGATGAAGCTGGCGATAATCGGTCCGAGGTTACTTTGTCGAGTAACGACCTAAAACAGGGACTAGAAGAAATGGATAGGTTGAGAAAAATTGATATTTGTAGCATAGATGATGTCGATGTGTATACATATTTGGACGATGCGCGTACACTAGCCCTTGTTTCATCGGACTGCGTAGATAGTGATATTCTGGGTATGGGTGTGCTACTTGATCCTTTATGTGTGGTGGAGCTACCGGGTTACTTTCAAGGTACTTTATTTGTCTCAGGATACAAAAAGGGTATTGTCTTGAGTTCTGCGTCTCCAGAGCGAGCTTGGTATATTTATATTCCAGAAAATACAGAGGTCGGTGTCGGGAATATCGTATCTATATTAAGTCTATTAGATGGTGATAATTTTTGAAATTAGAATAATCTAAAGTCGGCGAAAGAAATCAATAAGTGTTCTGACAGCGTCATGTCTCAAAGTTAGCTAAGTCGAGTAGCGAGTGATCCCGCGTGTGCATCCTTGAGCATAAGGTCTAGGGTGTAAAGGATGCGGTCGCGGTGCTGGCTGGGGACCGCAGCCAAGAGTTCGAGGCGATACATCATGGACTGATCGCGAGCGACGCCGTCGGCGTCACCGACGAGGTAATCGAGTGATACGTCGAGTGCGCGGGCGATGGCATGCGCGGTGTCCATGGCGGGGGTACGCTCGCCTCGTTCATAACGGGCGTAGACGGGGGTGGAGGTTCCAATGCGTCTAGCAACTTCTGCGCGAGAGAGCTTACGCTCCGTGCGAAGGTCGCGGAGGCGCTTGGTGAAAGTCTCCTTGGTGCGTGTAGTTGAGCTGGTTGATTGCATACCGATTGATGCTAAGATAGCCAGTTATGTGTGTAAAATGCACACTGAATGGTGTCTCGAAGCTATTGCCGTGCTATGTTCGCACCGAACTGTGATAGATCGGACGATTTGTCAGCAACCGCGAATTATGCAGATCACCGAAATCAAAGCCCGCCTCACGCTGGCGCAGGTGTTGAATCACTACCACCTCAAGCCGGACAAAAAGCTGCGGCTGTGCTGTCCGTTCCACGAAGACGCCACGCCGAGCATGCAGGTGTACTACAAGACGCACACAGCCTACTGTTTTAGTGGCAACTGCCCAACGCACGGCAAATCACTCGACGTCATAGACTTCGTGATGCATAAGGAAGGCTGCACGAAACACGAGGCTCTCGAGCGGTGCAAGGCAATGATTGGAGGTGTTGCGGGTGTGAATGTTCCAGCTGCTTACAAGCCTGTGCCGATGAGTGACCTGCCGCGAGCGGGGATATTATTTCAAGCCTAAACTTACATGCTTCAAGCAGACACTTTACAATCTATGGCGCGAGCCATTTAAGAAAAGCGAGTTGAGTCTTTTGAGCTCGCTTAACTGTACGAATGCTGCTATAAAGGCCGCTGAAAAATTCATTTCGCTGCGTATTCGTCAATCTATAAGCGCTAGACTTTCGCAGGCTAGCCAGGACGTGCGAATCGTCCAGGCGTTTGCGGGACATAAGACGGCTACGGCTACTGAGCAGTATCGGGTGAGTGGCTTAAAGAAGTTGGCGGAGGCAGTGAGGTTGCTGCATCCGAGGGGGTAAAATAGACAGGATTGGAGGTCACAATTTGTGACCTCCAATCTTGATGTCGCAAAATGCGACATCAAAAGAGCGAAAACAAAATCATTGCAACGAGCAAAGCTTTGATTTTATAGAACAGAACACCGAAACCATGGACGGCATCCTAGATGCGAACGATGAGGACAACAAACTCAAGTATCTCCAGATCCACGTAACGAAGTTCGATGCAGAATACATCGAAGATCTACTTGATGGGCTACTTATTGAATCTAGACGTCATGAAGAGTCTGTGCCGTTCGATCAGGTCATCGAAGAGCTGAAGGAAGCTGGAAAGCTTGATGCTGACTGGAAACCTGAGGTCTAATGATTAAAATCTTTGCAACGCAAAGGACATTAACTTTTGAGAACTCAACAGCGAAACCATAGAGGGCATAACATATCTACAAGATGAAACTAGCGGGCGCAGGTTCGCGCAAATCGATCTTGATCAGTATGGGGAAGACCTGCAAGACTTCATAGATGAACTAGCAGTAAAAACGCGGCGTGGTTGGAAGACCGGAAGCTTAAGCATCTAAATTCGTACAGCGGTAATAGATCTTACTGATTATCCTAGACCGTCCAGGTACTTAAAGCTTCAAGCATAAAACGACATCCGTCATATACGTAAGCTGAAATATCGAGTACATTAAATTATCACACTTCAAACTCACTCCACCTCAAAAATTAACACCTCCTTCCCACCCACCAAAATCTTATCACTCGCATAAATCTCCAGCCCTTCAAAAATTTCAATCGCCTCGTCAATGCGATCCATTCGCGCCAATGACTCCACGTACCAAAACGCGCAAATCAGAAAAGTAGATTCTGGTTTACCAAAATCATCGGTGTGCAGATAACGATAGAACAAGCCATCTTTAGCGCGTAGTTCGTCTTCCAGTACCTTTAAGTGCTGCCTAGCGCGGTCGCTTTTTGGGTCGAGATAGCCCATATTAATCAACTGCAACAAGCTCGCATCCAGATTGCTAATCCCAATCGCTTGCGTATAAACGCCACGTTCTTCGTCGTAACATTTTTCGATCATTTCTGCCGAACGCTTAATCAACTTATTAGCACGCGCCGCCATTTCCATGTCGCCAATAATGCCCGCAATCTGCTTCGCCGCGTGGCTACCCGCCCAATGGAAAAGATAAGTATAAGAGTGATATTGATTGATGCCCCGAAATTCCCAGAGTCCATTATCGGGTTCCTCCATCGTTTTTTCAATCATATCCAAACAGCTTTGCACTTTAGAAATCAGGCTGTAAGAATCGCGCGAAATTAGGCGTTTATCATTAAAAAGTGGTAACAGCGTTACCAGCACTTGCCCGTAAACATCATTTTGCGTATGCTCGTATGCTTGGTTACCAATGCGCACGGGTTTCTCACCGAGATAGCCGTCCAGCGGCAAAATCTTCTCCTCTGGCACACGATCAATCGTAATGGGATAGAGTGGATGAAAACGCCCTTCGTCATCGGTTGGAAGATTTTCAATATAATTCGCGTAGTCGCGCAAAATTCCGAAGTGACTTAAATCATTGAGTGCTTTCAAGGTGTAATGAGCATCGCGCATCCAACAAAAACGATAATCCCAGTTGCGCGTGCTACCTGGAAACTCGGGTAAACTGGTCGTAGTAGCGGCGATAATTGCGCCCGTATCCTGATATTGGTGCAATTTTAGCGTCAGCGCAGAACGAATCACGGCGGTCTGGTGGAAATGCTCGGTCGAAGTGTTACCTACCCATTTGCGCCAATAATTAATGGTTTTGGTTAGAAAAACATCGGCGGTCGAAGCCAGTGGTCCTTCCAGAGGAACGCCGTAAGAGAGGATGATGTATTTAGTGCGATTCAGCACAAACGGCTGGTCGTTATCGATATAATTGAGTGAAATATCGGTGGTTAAGCGCATTTCTGCGCCCAGACCATTGTAGCGAATGTGGCTGCTGCCAAATACCTTTTCGGGTTTTAATTCACCGTATTCGCCCATCGGTTGACAGGATACTTTTATTTTCGGACGACCATTAATCGGCTCTATTTTCCGCACCAGCATCAGCGGTTTATAAAAACGCTCGTGCTGCTCAAAACGCGGAGCAAAATCTGTTACTTTGTACGAGCCATCCGCTGCGTGAAACGTTGTCACGAGCACATTCGTATTTTGTAAATACGACTGTTCCGTTTTGTAATCCTCATCGTCTGGTTGAATGGAAAAATGACCCCCTTTTTTCTTATCCAATAGTCCACCGAAGGTAAAACTACTATCAAAACGCGGCAGACACATCCACCCCACATTAGCGTCGGTATCAATTAAAGCGATGTAAGCACAGTTGCCGATAATTCCGTAGTTATATTTATGTAGCATAGCTAAAATAGATGTTAGACGTTAGATATTAGACGTTAGAAATCAATGGACTTGGACGTTTTCTAACGTCTAACGTCTAATTTCTAACGTCTTTACCATTGCAAGTTTATAAAAAAAATTACATTTGCAACTTTGAGAGGACAAGATATAGA
>JAULKR010066548.1:0-11250 GCA_032356305.1 Prasiola linearis | reverse complement strand
CGCGTGCGGGGCCAGCGCGTCGGCCAGCACCGCCTTCTTGAACAGCCCCAGCAGCAGGAACGTCAGCCCCGCGCCGATGTTCGCGGCGCACGGGCGGAAGGTCTCGTCGCGCGCGAACTGCGGCACGAGCTCGTCGCGACGCACGATGGGACCGGCGATGAGCTGCGGGAAGAAGGCGACGAACAGGGCATGGTCGGCGAGCCTGCCGGGGGTGGCCTCGCCGCGCCACACGTCGACCAGGTGGCCGATCTGCTGGAACGTGAAGAAGCTGATCGCGAGGGGGAGCGCAAGCGCGGGCACCGGGACGTCCCACCCGGTGACGCCCGCGACGTTCCGGCCGACGAACCCGGCGTACTTGAATGTGCCCAGCAACGCGAGGTTGCCGGCCACGCCCGCGATGGCCCAGCGGGCCCGCCTCGCCGGACCGCTCGTCGAGATAGCGCGCGCCACCGCGTGGTTCAGGACGATGGACCCGATCAGCAACGGCAGCTGGGCCGGATTCCAGATGCCGTAGAACACGCACGAGGCCACCAGCAGCGCGCCCAGGGCCGCCTTCGGGCCGACGTGCCGGGCGGCGGCGAAGAACCCCGCGACCGTCACCGGCAGGAAGACGAGCAGGTAGGGAAGGGAGTTGAAGAGCATCGCTCGGGGCGCCGCCGCCCTACCCCCGGGACTCGTGCCGCGCGGCGCCGTAGAGCGCCAGCATCCGGTCGACCCACCGCGCCTCGGTCGAGGCCAGCCGCGGCGCCAGCGCCCGCGCCGCCTCGCTCATGCGACGCACCGCGGCGGCGTCGAGCGCCCGGGCGGCGCGCAGCTGTCCGGCCAGGCGCTCCGCCTGGTGCGGGTCGCAGGCGATGCCGGCACCGGCGGCCACGATCTCGCCGGCCAGCGCGGCCGAACGCGACACGATGACCGGCACGCCCGCCTGCAGGGCCTCCACGAGCACGAGCCCGAACGGTTCGGGCAGCAGCGTCGGCATGACGAGGAAGCGGGCCCTGGCCAGCAGCGCCGCCAGTGCCGTCCGATCCAGCCAGCCGTGCATCCGGGCCCGCGGATGACGCGCCGCGAGCGCGTGGAACAGGGCGCCGTCGCCCGCCACCTCGACGGCGATGCCCGCGGTGTCGGCGGCCGCCAGCAACGCCTCGACGCCCTTCT
This sequence comes from Prasiola linearis, assembly GCA_032356305.1. Lineage (NCBI taxonomy): Eukaryota > Viridiplantae > Chlorophyta > Trebouxiophyceae > Prasiolales > Prasiolaceae > Prasiola > Prasiola linearis. The sequence continues at coordinate 10,095 of JAULKR010066548.1, read as the reverse complement.
CGCGCTCCACCCGGCCCATGAAGACGAACGTGTCGTTGGCCTCGGCGACCACCCGTCCGGGCGGGGGCGGGGGCGCCGGGTTGGGCACCACGTGCAACCGCCGCGACGGCCAGCCCGAACGCTCGAACGGCTCGGCCATGGCGGCATGGATGAGCATCACGCCGGCGAAGGCGCGGGGATCCCCGACCGCCCGCAGCAACGCCGCCTGGCGCACCACGCGCCAGCCCTTCTCGGCGCGGGAGACCTTGTCGCAATCCGTCGCGACGCACCGTGCGGACAACGGCACGAGCGGACACGGGCGGCGCTTCACGTAGTCGTGGAACGCGCCGTTGGGGCAGCACAGGAAGTAGTCGTGGGCGTGCAGCCAGGTGCGCGACGCCACCGGCCGGAGCGCCGCCACGGTGGCGGGCGACAGGATGGTCTGCCAGTTGTGCAGGTGGTAGACCGAGCCCGGCGTGTCGGTGCGCTCGATCAGCGCGGCCACCGCGCGCGCCGCGTCCCGGTGCCAGAGGCCCTGCACCGCCGCCCGCGCGCGCGACAGGTCGCGCAACCGCGAGGCACCGATCGACACGCGCACGACCCCCTCGCGACCGAGCTCCGGTGCGTCCCCGGCGTTCCCGGCATCGCCCGCGACGAACGTGACGGGCACGCCGCGGTCGGCGAGCAGTGCCACCTGGCGCAACGCCAGCTGCGCGGCGCCGCCGCGCACGCGGGAGTCGTCGTTGAGCACCACCACGCGATCCGTCACGGCGTTCGGACTCATGTCAGACTCGACCCGGTGAGCCGCGCATCATCGCCGAACCGGACCGTCGCGGGGCGATTCCTCGGTCCTGCCGCGTGGCTCGTGGCGGGGCAGATCTACGCCAAGCTCGTCAGCTTCGCGTCGTACTTCGTCATGGTGCGCTACCTGGCACCGGACGACGTGGGGCTCGTGGCGCTGTGCTGGCTGTCCATCGTCATCGGCGACACGTTCTTCGATCTCGGCCTGTCCCAGGCCTACGTGCGCGACGGCCGGCGCGGCCAGCGCGAGGAGTCCACGCTGTTCTGGGCCGTCGTGGTGCTGGCGCTCATCTGGATGGGGCTCTCGCTGGTGGCGGGACCGTTGCTGGCGGGTGCCTTTGGAGTGCCCGCGGTGGCACCGGCGATGGCCGCCCTGTCGACGAGCTACGCGTTCAAGGCGATAGGCAACGCGCAGCTGTCGATCCAGATCGTCGAGCGCCGCGTGGCAGGCATCACCGCGCGCGACGCGGTCGCGGCGACCGTCGGCGCGGCGGTCGGCATTGCCCTGGCCATGTCCGACCACGGCGCCTGGGCGCTGATCGCGCGACTGGTATGCATGCCGGCGACGTCGTCGCTGCTGGCGGCGGCCACGACGCGCTGGCGACCGACGTTCGAATTCGACGGCGCGTGGCTCGTCGCCAAGCTGCGCTTCGGGCTGCCGCTCACGACCGCGTCGAACTTCCACTGGCTGGCGGTGATGCAGCTCGAGGGCTACCTCGTCGGTCATTCGCTTGGCCTGACGGCGCTCGGCCTGCTGCAGTTCGCGAAGAAGCCCACCGAGGTGCTGTCGCAGCTCATGACGGCGATACAGCGCTTCCACCTGCTGCGCGAGCTGTCCTCGACCGAGGAGACCCCGACCGCCTGGCGGTCGGCGCTGCGGCGCGAGTTCGCGATCTACGTCGGCTTCGGCACCGTGGTGGCGTTCGCCGCCCTCGGGTTCGCCCTGCTCGTCATAGGCCCGGTCTGGGGCGACACCTGGGCGGGCGCGATTCCGCTGGTGACCATCTTCGCGCTCGCCGCGCCTTTCGTCACCCTGCAGGCGGTCGCAGCCTCCGGACTGGTGGCGCGCGGCGCGCTCGGGGCGCTGTTCCGGGCGAATCTGGTCGGCGCGATCATCACCTGCGCGGGGCTATGGATCGGTGCCCGGCAGGGCCTGGTGCCGTTGGCGTGGGCCCAGTCGCTGGCCTTCGTCGCCGCGGGGGTGGTGACTCTGTTCGCGCTGCGGGGCCGCGGACCGCGCGGTCCGTCTTCCCGTACGGACGACGCGATCGGGACGGGCGGGAAGGACGGACAGGACGGGACGGGCAGCGTCGACACGGTCGAGGCGTCCCGGGCGCTCGACGGCGCGGCGGCGTGTCAGTCGGGCGAGGAATCATCCACCGCGGCGGCGCCCCACACCCGCACGTAGTCCACGAACAACCACGTCGGGTCCGGCGTCTCGTCGATGGGCCAGCCGGAACCCAGCGCGAGATTGACGAGCGGGTAGAACGCCAGGCCGTCGAATTCGGAACGGCGCGGCGTGCGCCACACTTCCCTTCGGTCGAAGTAGTAGACGAGTTCGCTCTCGGTGATGTCGACGCCCCAGGTGTGGAACCCGTCGGTCAGGCCCTCGCCGACGACGATCTCGCGTCCCTCGAACGCGGGATGCGCCCCCTCGCCCGTCACGGGGTCCTTGAACCACACGTGCCACACCGACGAGTAGGCGAGCGGCGAATGGCCGTAGAACTCGACGATGTCGATCTCGCCGGAATGACCGTCGGGACGCGCGACGCTGCCGAGCCAAAATGCCGGCCACGTGCCCGGGCCCTCGGGAAGGTCCATCCGGGCCTCGAAGTAGCCGGTCGGCGTCGCGAAGCCCTCCCCGTCCGGATCGACTGCAGACAGCAGCCCCGATTCCCACTGCCCTTCGTCGTTCCTGCGTGCCTCGATGCGCAACGCACCGTCGATGCTCCGGAAGGGAAAGCCCGCCACCGGGTCCGGATCCACGAAGGTCGCGTCGCCGAAGTCGCCGTACCAGGGGGTGTGCGCTATCCAGCGCGTGTCGGTCTCGCGCCAGGCGCTGACGTCGACCGAATCGAAGGGTTCGTCGAACAGGAGCGGCCTGCCCGACAGGTCGATCGCCGCCGCGTCGGGATCGAACCGGATGCCGGGGACATCGCCTTCCGCACGCGCGTCGAACAGGCCGATGACCGCCAGCGCCGTGCAGGCGATCACGAGGTGACGGGCGTGCGCCCATCCGCCTGACGGCGTGCTTCGCGCCAATGGAACGACGTTCCGATTCGTCATCGACTGTCCGGGAAAATTGGCTAGAGTCGCGGGTCCGGGAGCGGCCCACGAGCATGTTTCGCATCATGGAGGACGTCGAGCGCGCGCGGGACGGTAGCTGCACGGAAGTGCTCCCGGCACCGGACCGGCACGATGCCCATCGCCGTCTGCACGGGCCGCCGGGAACCCGCCCGCCGCGGCGACGCGCGGCCGCGTTCGTGGCCCGCGGTCACGGCGTGCCGAGCTGGCCCGACGCGTTCGCGGCGGGACGACTGCCGGGCCTGAACGATCCGCTGGCCTACGGCTACCACCACGCCGAGCGTTACGGCATCGACGTAACCTATTCGCGCGACGATCCCGAAGGCCCGATCGGCAGGGTGTGCCGGCTGGCCGCCCGCGTGGCGCTCGGCTTCGACATCGTGCACGCGTGGCGCAACCGCCGGTTGCTGGCGGACGTCGACGTGATCTGGACGCACACCGAGTCGCAGAGCCTGGGTGTCGCCGCCCTCGCCGCCTCGGGACGGCTGGGGCCCGAGGGTCGGCGCCCCGCCCTGCTGTTGCAGTCGGTGTGGCTGATCGATCGATGGCCGCGACTGGACCCGTTGCGCAGGTGGCTGTATCGACGGCTGCTGCGCGAGGCGGACATCCTCAGCTTCCACGCGACTCCCGCCGTCGACCGGGCGAGGGCGCTCTTCCCGGACGCGCACGTGGAGCTCGTGCCCTTCGGCGTATCGGTCGAACGACGCGCCGTGGGCGACACTTCTCCCCCAGCGCTCCGACCCGCCCCTCGGCCCGACCGACCGACCCGCGTTCTGGCCGTGGGCAACGACCGTCACCGGGACTGGGCGACGCTGGTGGACGCGTTCGGCTCGCGTCCGGGACACGAGCTGCGCATCGTCTCCCGGACCGCGCCGCGGCGGCTGATCGCCCGGCACCCGAACGTGAGCCGGATGCGCGTGACGGGCACCGACGAGCTGCTGGAGTGCTTCGGCTGGGCGGACGTCGGCATCGTGCCGCTGAAGCCGAACAGCCACGCGTCGGGCATCACCGCGCTGCAGGAGTTCGCGCTGCAGCGGATTCCCGCCGTCGCGACGGACACCGGCGGCCTGCGCGGCTACTTCGACGGCGAGGCGGTGAGCTACGTGGCGGCGCGGGACGCGGAGGCGATGCGCACGACCGTCGAAGCGCTGATGGACGCGCCGGAACGCGCTGCGGCCATGGCGAATCGAGCCGCCGGACGCATGGGCCCGGAAGGGTTGAGCTCGATCGCCTACGCGAGACGGCACGTCGAACTGACCCGGGAGCTTCTGGAAGACCGCTCCCCGGCATCGATGACGGAGTAGAAGCGGACCGCGCGGTCTACCCGTGGCCCTACGACACGGACCGGCCGGGGTCGGGTCCGATCGGCGCCGCCCGGCACAACGCCAGCATCCGCTCGGGCTCCAGACGCCCGGTGATCAGGTGCACGAGACCGAGCAGGTTGCCCCGCAGGCGGCCGCGTCGGTCCACCCAGGGCTCCGGACGCAGGCTACCGGCGACGTTCGCCAGGACGTTGCGCGCGACCAGCCTCGCGCCGAAGCTTGCCGGCAGCGTGCCCTTGCGCATCAGATAGACCGGGTTGGCGATCTGGCTGTAGCCGAGCGGGCGCCCCGCCGACCTGGCCTTCTTGACGCCGCGGTGCACGCCCGCGAACGCGTCCGAGTGCGCGAGCGAAGCGCCCGCCGCCGTCCCGCCCGCCGCGATCAGCACCCGGTTGGCGAAGTCGACGTCCTCCTGCCAGCCGTAGAGCGGCAGACGCTCGTCGAAGCGCAGCGACCCCATCGCCGCGGACCGGAAGGCCATGTTGCAGCCGTACAACCCGGAGCGGCTGAGCCGCACCGAAGGCGATGCGGTGCCCGCGGACTTCCCGACGTGGCGATCCGCCAGGCGCACCGCCTCGGCGTATCCGATGCCGGCCCCTCCCACGCCGTCAGCCACCACCGTGCCGTCGCAGCCGACCAGCCCGGCATGCCGCTCGAACGTGGCCACCAGTCCTTCCAGGGCGTCCAGCGCCGGCACGAAATCGTCGTCGTAGAACACCGCTAGCGCGTCGGGCGGCATCGTACCCAGGTGATCCAGCGCCGCGTTGCGTTGCGCGCAGAGTCCAGGACGGCCGTACACGACCTCGGTGGTCGTCGTGGATGCCGTCGCCGCTTCCGGGCGGGTCGTCCCGTCACGCGTCGCCGGCGACACGTCCGTCTCCCGGACCACCGACAGCACCACGCGACGGGGCGGCCTGGTCTGCCGGTCGAGCCTCTCGAGCAGGCCGTCGACCTCCTCCGCCCGGCCGGTCGATGCGACGATCACGATGACGGGCGGCGATGCGGGCGCGTTCTCCGTCTCGCGCACGTCGCCGCTCACGCTGCTCACGCCGCTCCGTCGTGCGCGAGGGTCGCATCGCGCGCGAGGGCCAGGACGCGCTCCGCGGCGGCGGACCAGGAGTAGCGGTCCGCCCGTTCGCGCCCGCGCCGCACGTAGTTCGCCCGCAGCGCAGGTTCGTCCATCAGGGACGCGAGCGCCCGTCGCCACGTGGACGGATCGGACGGCGAGGCGTAGAGCACCGCATCGCCGCACAGCCCGGGCAAGGCGCCGCACGGCGCGACGATGGCGGGACAACCAAGCGACATCGCCTCCAGCGGAGGCAGCCCGAAGCCCTCCATCGTGGAGGGAAAGCACAGTGCCAGGGCCGAGTGCATCAGGCCGGCCAACCGGGCATCGTCCACGCGGCCGGCGAACACGACGTCCCGGGGCACGGTCATGCCCGCCCGCTCGAAGTCGTCGCGGGTCGATGCGCCGTACAGCACCAGGCGGATCGGATCCGCCTCCCCGTCCGTCGCCGCCGGCGACCGGGACGGCGAGCAGGGCGTCGAGAAGGCGCGCAGCAGCACGTCCAGGTTCTTGCGCGGGACCGTCGAGGAGAGTGCCAGCGCGTACCGCCCGGGCGTCAGGCCGAGCGCCTTCCGGCACCCGTCGTCGATGCCCGCTTCGCGCACGTGCTCGACGCCGTTGTGCACGACGTGACACCGCGACGCATCGCAGATCCCGAGCCGGACGAGCTCGTCCCGGGAGAACGCCGACACCGTCATGACGCCGCGGTGACGCCTCGCCAGCAGCGGCAGCAGCGCCCGGTACTTCCAGCGGAAGGCGCGCGTGTAGGACGCCGGCGAGGTGACGAACATCGCGTCGTGGATCATCGTCAGCGCCTCTCGGGTCAGGAGCGGGCCGAGGTTGCAGAAGTCGAGCAGCAGCCGGCCGCGTGCCGACCACGGCAGCACGAACTGTTCCCAGACCTGGCCCCCCGTCCGACCGACCCGCCGGGTGCGGATGGCCCGCAGGCCGTCCATGACGCGCGCATCGGGGGGCAGCAACAGCACGGTGTCGGGGCGAGCCTCCTCGGGGCGCGAGGCGAGCACGTCGTCCAGGGCGACGATCAGCTGCGCGGCGGTACGGTGGACGCCCGTGAAACCGGCGGCCAGAAACTTGCCGTTGATGGCCAGCCCGCCCGGTGCCAGCAGGTGCCGGGCGATCGGGACGGCCCGGTTCGGCGAGCGATCGTCCGACAAGCGCTCAGCAGGCTCCTTGTCGACCGCCAGACCCCGGACACGCGACACCCCACCGCTCATCGTCACGCTTTCCGACCAACATCCATCCGACACGTCCGGACGCCGGCGTGACCACGATACTCACGGCCCTAGGCCACCAGCACCCCGCTGCCCACCCCCAGCGCCGACTCGATCCGCCCCATCAGCGCGCGTTCCTCGTCGCTGACCCGCACCCCGCCGAACCCCAGGAAGCTGCCCTCCTTCGCGGCCTCGGCGACCTTCCGGGCGATCGTCACGCACCAGTCCCGGTAGGCGGCCGCGTCCGTCGCGGTGCACCGCTCGTCGACCAGCCGGGCCGCCTCGCGGCAGTCCCCCAGCACCAGCTCGTGGAGCTGCTCGCGGTTCTCGATGCCGCCCTCCCGGATGCGCGCCTGCGTGCGCTCGCGGTAGTCCGTGGCCTTCGCCTTCGTCTCGTCCCAGTTGCCGGCACGCTGCAGCAGGTCCCCGATCAGCGGGCTGTCGGGGTGATCGGCGTGGCCGGACACCATCGCCTTCATGCTGGCCGAGAGCTCCTTGACGGTGCCCACGACGCCGCTGGGCGCGGCGGTGCTCATGGCCGAGCCGATCATCGCCGGCACGGCGCTCAGCAGGAACCACTCGTCGTCGTCGAACTTGTCCTTGAGGCTCATCGGGGAGGGGGTTCGCGTGGGGAATCGGTGCAGGGGGTAGGATCGCACGGGTCGGACGCCCGGCGTGTCGTTCGCGCCTGTCGCGCGCGGGGGCGATCTGACAAGGAACGACGGTGGCCCGAGGGGGTCTCGGTTGCCGCGGCATTTCCGCCCGTCAATGCCCGCCGCGCTTTCTACAAGTGGATCGACACGAAGCGTCCGTCCGCATCGTCCGCCGGTTACCCTTGAGGTCGGCAGCGAGTCGGGCGGATCCGTCGCGCTCGCCGTGCAAACCATCGAGAACCGCATGTCCTTCGACATCATCGAGCTGATGCGCGAGCAGCTCGACGACTCCGTTCGCGCCCGGCTCGCCGAGGCGGCGGACATGGATCCGGCCGACGCCCATCGCGACGGCCTCGTCGACGCGGCCGTGCCGGCGCTGCTGGCGGGCTTCGCGCACGTCGCCTCCACGCCCGGCGGCGCGGGCGCGCTGTACCGCGAGGTCCAGGCGCAGGACACCGACGCGCTGGACGCCCTGGCGGACACGCTCGAGGACGCCGGCAGCCGCGAGCGACTCGTCGCCGCAGGCCGTCGCGGCGCGGAGGGCGCGTTCGGCGGCGCCGGGCTGGACGCGCTGGGCCGGGGGCTGGCCGACGGCACGGACGCCTCGCCCGCGGCCGCCACGCGACTCGCCGCGGCGCTCGCGCCGGTGGTGCTGGGCACCCTGAAGCGGCGCGTGGACGCCGGCGGCCTCAGCGAATCCGGACTGGCCACCGTGCTCGGGTCCCAGCGCGAGGCCATCGCGGCCGCCCTGTCGCCGGCCACCGCCGCGGCCCTGGCCGCGGCCGGCTTCTCCAGCCCGGCCCGTGGCGGGGCGTCCGCCATCGGGTCCGAGGGCCCGTCCGGCATGCACACGTCCGGCACGCACCCGTCCGGCGACCACGCGTCCCCGCCGGCCGCCGCCGGGGGTGCATCGGACGCGACGCGCACCCCCGGTTCGGTGGATGATGCGCCCACCGACGGACGCGGCGACGGCGGTCGGGTCCGTTCCACGTCCGTACCGTCCGCCGTACCGGGCTCCACGCCCGCGTCCGGATCCGACCCCGCGCGTCCGACCGACCCGGTCGAGCGTTCGACATCCGTTCCCGCACGTCCCCCTGCCCCGTCTGCCGACCAGACCGCACGCTCGTCCGCACACCAGTCCGCTCACCCACCCTCAAGCCAGTCCGCGGACACCGCCACGCACGTCGGCGGTGCCGGCACCTCTAGACACGACAACGGAGATCGCTCCCCCATGTGGAAGAAACTGCTACCGATCATCGGCGTATTGCTGCTCGCCTGGATCGTCCTGAACCTGTTCGGCGGTAACGACGAGGTCGAGCCCGTCGCCGAGGTGGATACCGTCGACGAGGTCGAGGTCGTCACCGACGACGCCGCCGCGGTCGATGCGGTCACCGCCGACGCGGCCGATGTCGAGATCGTCGATGCCGAGGTGATCGAGGACGAGGCGGTCGACGCGGAAGTCGTCGAAGCCGAAGTCGTCGAACCCGACGCCGCCGATGCGGAAGTGATCGATGCGGACGTGGTCGACGTGGACGTGGTCGAGGCCGACGCGGTCGCGCCCGACGCCGCCGACGTGGACGCCGCCGACGTGGACGTCGTCGAGGTCGAGGAGCCGGTCGTCGACGAGACGCTCGCCGAGGCCGATGCGGCGCTCGGCGATGCCGGGGATGCCGTCGAGGAGACGGCCGCCGATGCGGGCGACGCGATCGCCGACACCGCCGACGATGCCGGTGATGCCGCCGGCGACCTGGCCGCCGACGCCAGCGATGCCGCGGCCGACGCCACGGCGGAAGTCGACGCCGCACTCGACGAGGCGGGCGACGCCATCGACGAGGCTGCTGCCGACACCGGAGACGCCGTGGACGAGATGGCCGCGGACGCGGATGCCGCCACCGACGAGATCGGCAACGAGATCGATACCGAGATCGCGGCCGACACCGAGGAGACCCTCGTGGTCGAGGCGGACAACGAGGCGCTGGTCGAGGCCGACGCGGCGATGAACTCCCCCAACCTGGACGAGCCCGGCGTGGACGTCGAGGACGTCACCGTGCTGGAGCCCGTCGAAGTGGAGCCGGTCGTGGTCGATCCCGCCGCCGATGCCGACGTCGTCACGCCGGACGTGACCGCCGACGGTGCCGCCGAGCAGCTGACCGTGGATGCCGACGAGGTCGAGACGACCGAGGTGCAGGTGGACGAAGTGCAGGTCGATGACGTGCAGGTGGACGAGGTGCAGACGGACGTCGCGGATGCCGCCGACGAGACCGCGGCCGAGGGCGAGAGCCTGCTCGAGTCCGCCGGCGACTCGCTCGCGGCGGCGGGTGCCGCCATCGCCGAGACCACCGGCGACGCCGTGGACGCGGTCGGCGAGCTGGCTTCCGATGCAGGCGACGCGATCGGCGGTGCGGTGGACGGCACGCAGGAGGCGGCGACCGATGCGGCCGATGCCACCGAGGCGACGGTGGTCGACGCGGGCGATGCCGTGGACGACGCCGCCACCGAGGCGGCGCTCGAGACCGAGACCGTGGCGCAGGGCGTCGCGACCGACGTGCAGGCGGACGTCGAGCAGATGGATGCCGAGACGGATGTCGCCACGGAAGAGGCCATCGCGGAGCAGACCGAGGAAGTCGCCGAAGGCACGGTCGAGCCGCTCGAGGGCGACGCGGCCGCCGATGACGCCGCGTCCGACGACACCGCCGACGCGGAGCCCGCCACCGAGGAGGCCATCGCCGAGCAGACCG
>JAULKR010066437.1:0-11253 GCA_032356305.1 Prasiola linearis | reverse complement strand
GCAACGTTTTCAAGTTTCTGGAGAACGGTGACAAGGTTAAGATCACCCTGCGGTTCCGGGGGCGCGAAATGGCGCACCAGAACCTTGGCCGTGAATTGCTCGAGCGTGTCGCCGAGGACACCAAGGAGCATGGCAAGGTTGAAAACTTCCCGAAAATGGAAGGTCGCCAGATGGTCATGCTGATCGGACCCACGAAATAAAGCCGGTCGGCGGGTCGAATCCGGCCCGCCGCACAAGCCCGAAGGATCACGCGTGGTCGATATCATTTACACTTGGGTGGTGGCGACCCTATCGGCGCTTGTCCTGATCGTGACGGCGTTGCCGACCGAACCACAGATCGCATACCGGCACGACCTGTATCATGCGAGCCCAGGGACGATGCTGGCGGCGCTGAACGGCACGACGGGGGAGACGGTCCTGATCGTCGGACATAACCCGGGGATCGGCAGCTTTGCCCGGGGAATGCTCTGTCAAGCACCGGAACACGGGCGGTTCCTGGACTATCCGACCGGGGCGACCACGGTCATGGATTTCGACATCGACACATGGAAAGAGGCGGCCCCGGGAAAGGGCCGCCTCGTCGACTTCGTCACACCGCACGACATGGACTGAGCGGCGGCACCGGGGGGCGGTGGGGGCGGGCGCGTTCGCGCTCGCGGTGCTCGTGATAGGGCTCGCGTTCTCACTCTTCTCCCTCGCGAGCGAGCGCGAGGCGCGAGCCAAGGCAGAGGCGGCCGAGTCCCGCGCAAGCGAGGCCGCAGGCTTGCTCGCGGGCATGTTTCAGACCGCGAGCCCGGACTATGACGACGGCCGGGAGGTGACCACTCGGGAGGCCCTTGCCGAAGGCGTTCAGCGCGTCGGGCGTGTGGAGTCGCCCTCACTTCAGGCTTACCTGCTTCGCATCCTGGCCGAGACGTACATCCGGATCGGCGATCCCCAAACGGCCGACTCGCTTCTTCAAGCCTCTCTGGACCTTATCGGGCGGGACGCGACGAGCGAGGAGGCCTCGCTTGTCCGGTCCCACCTCGTGTCTACGCGCGACGCGCTGGCCGACCCCGCTGGCGTCGTCGCGCTTGCAGAGCGGCTCTACCGGGACCACCGCGGGGACGACTCGGGCCAAGCGCTCAGCGCCCTCTGGTGGATGTCCAGAGGCTACTCCAGCCTCGGCGAGCACCGGAAGGCCGTCGCGGTGGCGGAGCGCCACCGCGCGATGCTCCCGCCAGAGGCCAGCACCGGGCAGAGGGCCGAAGCCGCGGCCCTGCTAGGCGGCGCGCTCTTTTCTGCAGGGCGCGTCGAGGCGTCGATCGCTCCCCTCACGGAGGCGCTCAACCTGACGGTCTCGGAGGTGGGCCGCCGCGACAGCCGGACCGCGCGCGCGCTCGTCGCGCTGGGCAACGCCAGAGGCCGCCTTGGGCACATCGAGGAGGCAGAGCCGATGCTGAGGGAAGCCATCGCCTTCTTGAGTGAGCGGTACGGCGCGGAGCGCATCGACTATCCGCTGGCCTACCTTGGGGAGGCAAAGCTTCGCGTTGGGCAGTTTCGCGAGGCCGTCGCTGTGCTCGACTCCGCTCTCGCGGTCGGGACCGCGAACCTGCCTCGCAACCACCCGGCGCTGGCCGAATGGCATGCGCTCCGCGCCGGGGCGTTCACCGGCTACGGCGCCTTCGCGCAAGCCGAGCGCGACGCGCGCGAGGCTCTCGCCATCGCCCGTGCCAACGACGACGCCGCGGCGGCGGCGCGTGCGGCGCGGTTGCTGGCCTCGGCGCAGGCCCGCTACCCACAAAAGGAGCCGCGCGGCAGCCTCTGGCGTTAGCGCATCACCGTCAGGTGGCGCGTTGTCGTGGCCTCGCCCTGTGTGACGCGGACGACGTACGTGCCCGCGGCCAGCGAACTCACCGGTAGCGGCGCGCGGTGCGGCGCGCAGGACGGGTGCATCCAAGCCGAGTGTGGCCTCTGGCTAACGGGGGCTACTTTCATGGATCGTTCCCCTCCAATATGGCCCTCAACGAGACCTCTCTTCTCATCGCGGCATCGCGAGATGGTGATGTGCGAGCGGCCGACCAGCTGTTCTCACATCTTTACGCCGAGCTTCGCCGCCTCTCGCAGGCGCGCCTGAGCGCGGAGGGCAGCGGGGTCACGATCTCCGCGACAGGCCTCGTCCACGAGGCCTACCTAAAGCTTGTGGGAACGACAGAGCCCAATGACCGCACGCACTTTCTGGCGCTCGCCTCTCGCGCGATGCGGCAGATCTTGACCGACCGCGCCCGAGCCAGAGGCACGGCGAAGCGAGGCGGCGACTCGCCTGCGATCACGCTCCAAGCGGATGTGGTGGGCGCGCACGAGAGTTCGCACGATCTCGTGCTCGCCATTGATGCCGGTCTGGAGCGTCTGGCCGCCCGCAATGCCGACCTCTCTCGTGTCTTCGAGCTTCGGTTCTACGGCGGCATGACCGTGGAGGAGGTCGCCAGCGAAATGGAGGTTTCCGTGCGAACGTCCGCGAGGCAGTGGGCTCGTGCCAAAGCCTATCTCCGCGCCGACCTCGCCTGACCGTATGCCGATCTCTCCCGACTGGTCCACTCTGGACGCCGCCTTCGACCGCGCGCTCGCGCTCGACGGCGCTGAGCGGGAGAGCTTTCTCGCGACGCTGCCTCCAGAGACTTCTCGCGCCCTCGCGCCGCTCTTGCAGGACGCGCTCGCAGACGACCCACTTTTCGACCACCCCGACGCGCTGCTCTCGCCTCTGGCGGAGGAGGCCGGACAGGCCGCGGCCTCTGGCGCCAGAGGCCCCGGTGAGGGCATGCGGGTCGGGCCGTACGTGCTGGACGGGCTCATCGGGGAGGGCGGGATGGGCCGCGTCTACCGCGCGCACCGCGCCGACGGCGCCTTCGAGCAGACCGTCGCCGTCAAGGTCGTCCGCACCTCGCTCACCCTCGCGGGCGCCGACGTGGCCGCCCGGCTCCGCCGCGAGCGCGACCTCCTCGCGGCGCTCGACCACCCCGGCATCGCGCGGCTGATCGACGGCGGCGAGACCGAGGACGGCGTGCCCTACCTCGTCACCGAACTCATCGACGGTGCGCCGATCACCACCTGGGCTGGCGCCAGAGGCCTCGACACGGCCGCGCGCGTGCGGCTGATGGTGGACGTGGCACGAGCCGTCGACCACGCGCACCGGCGCTTCGTGGTCCACCGCGACCTGAAGCCGAGCAACGTGCTCGTCACCGAGCGCGACGGCGCCGGCGGGACGCCAGAGGCGCGGCCGGTCGTGCTGGACTTCGGGATTGCGAAGCTTCTCGCGGAGGCCGAAGACCCGGCCTCTGGCGCGTTCCCGCTCACGCGGACGGGGATGCGGATGTTGACCCCGGCATATGCCGCGCCTGAGCTCTTCGACCCGACGGCGAGCATCACGACCGCGGCGGACGTGTTCGGGCTGGGCGCGCTGCTCTACGAACTGCTCACCGGCGCGCGCCCGGACGGCGACGCCTCTGGCGGCGAGCCGACGCGGCCCAGCCTCGCCGCTGCAGCTGTAGCCTCCGGCGCCAGCACAGTCTCGGGCAACCCCGAAGCCTCTGGCGACGCTGCGGTTTCACAGCCCGTCACGCCAGAGGCCATGGCTCGGCGGTCACGGGCGTTGCGGGGCGATCTAGACACGATTTGCCTCAAGGCGCTGCACGCCGATCCCACGCGGCGGTACGGCTCCGCAGCAGAACTGGCGGACGACCTCGCGCGCTATCTCAATGGGCGGCCGGTGGAGGCGCGTCGGGACTCCGTGGGCTACGTGATGGGGCGGTTCGCCCGGCGGAACCGGGCGGCAGTGGCCTCTGGCGTGGTCGCGGCTCTGGGAATCGTCCTCGGGCTTGTGTTCACTCTCGTGTCGCTCCAGAATGAACGCCACGCGCGGGCCGAAGCGGAGGCCTCCGCCGAGCGAGCGACCCAGGCCGCTGACCTTCTCGCAGGTCTATTCAATGCATCCAATCCGTGGGAGAGCAGCGGACGCGAGGTCACCGCTCGCGAAGCGCTCGACACAGGACTGGGTAAGGTCGCAGAGATCGAGTCGGATGCGCTCCGCGGATACATGCTGTTCGTGCTTGGGCGGACGTACGCTGAACTCGGGGAAGGCGCTCTCGCGGACTCTCTCGTCACGGCGGCTGTCGCCGTACTCGACGGGTCCGATGCGGACCCCTCCACCATCGCGGGCGCCTACTACCATCTCGGTAGGAGTGAGGCTGTGAAAGGGCAGGCGCGCCGCGCCCGCGTCCACTTCAGCCGTGCGTATCAGATCGCATCGCGCGATCTCGAAGAACAGGATCTCCTGACGTTCAACATCACACGCGACTTCTCCTGGATCTACCGCGAACTGGGACAGCAGGACGACGCCATCGAGTGGGCAAACCGGGCCGTCCGCATCGCTCGCACTCAGAGCGACGATGGGTGGCTGGGGGCTGCCTTGTACGAACTCGGAATCTCGTACAGCGATGCCGCCCGGCACGAGGACGCGATTTCCACGATGCGGGAAGCGCATGCCCTCGCGGAAACCATCTACGGTCCCGACCACGTCCGCACGGTGAACATCGCCGGAGAGATGGGAGCCGTTCTCTCAGAAGCCGGTCAGTTCGAGGAGGCCGCTGACCTCTCCCAGCAGATGCTCGCGATGAGCCAGCGCATTTACGGGGCGGATCATCCTCGGATTGTCATTGGGATGGGAGCTCTGGGAGATATTCTGGTGCGGAGCGGGAAGTACCGCGAGGGAGAGGCTTACCTGGACTCCGCCGTCACAGTCGCCCGCCAGTTTTCCCTGGTAGAAAGCGTGCCGCCGGAGTACATGACGGCGAATACCTCTCTCGCCCGGGTTCGGAACAGACGGAAAGCGTACGCGAGCGCTGAAACTTCAGCACGCGAAGCTCTCCGCGTCGCCGAGATCGAGACGCTGAGCGACGAGCCGTTCGCCGCGCGCGCGCAGGTTCAGCTGGGGCGGTCGCTGGCCGGGCAGGGCCGTCGCCGCGAGGGGCTCGCTCTTCTCAAACAGGGCCTGGCGACGCTCAGAGCGCCAGAGGCCCGGCCGTTCTTGCGAGCAGGCGAGTTGGACGATGCCCGGGCGATGCTGGCCGCGGTCGCGCAGGAACAGTAGAGCCTCTCTCGGGCGTGGCCTCTGGCGCCAGAGGCCGATTATGCTGTCCGGGGAGACCTGCGCAGACGCGCGACGGCTTACCGGCCTGCCAGGGGCCGCGAGAGAATTTCGGGGTCCACATTCGTCGGGTTGCCGTCGATCAACTCCTCCACCCAGTCGGCCAGTTCGACGCCCGCCGAGGTGCCGAAGTATGTGCTCGATGCGCCGATGAACGTATGGTCGTCGCCAGAGGCGAAATAGGTGCCCCAGCTATCGGGGAGCGTGCTGCGGAGATCGCGGAGGCCGCTAGCGAACTCGGCGCCGGTGATCGTGCCATCGGGCTGGCCGAAGCCGAAGAAGAAGCGGATGATGTCGTCTTGGAGGTAGGACGAGAGGCCGAATGTGGCGTCTGGGTAGCGCGTGTCGTAGTAGTCGTAGATGCCCTGGAGGCCGTCCGTCTCGAAGAGGCCTCTGGCGTCGGCGCCATCAATCGAGCCGGAGAAGCCGTACAGGTCCGCGAAGGTGTCGCCGAGCGCCGGGCTGAAGACGTTGTCAGCAAAAACGATGGGGCCGGAATCGTCGAAGAGATAGCGCTCCGAGCCGTCGAAGGTGTCGGCGACGCTGGCGAAGTTGATGAGAGCGCCGAAGCCGCCCGCGCTGCTGCCAGTCACGAGCAGCTTGTCCGGGTCGCCGAAGTAGGGTTCGAGCAGGGAGAGGTAGCGCTCGACGTTCTGATGCCCCACGAACTGCTGCCTGTTCGTGACGCCCGGGACTGTAGCGTTCGGCGCGTTGCCGCCGTGAACGTCTCCCGTGCAATACGGGATGTAGACCATGTTCCAGTCCCCAACGGGGTTGTTCGAGCCGGTGCTGAAAATGCCCGCGTTGCCGCGAGAGGCTAGCCCTGCACTAAAGTCTGCTTCGCTGAAGCTCGAAGGGTTGAGAGCGCAGGTGACGGAATTGAAACAGGCGCCGCCGCCTTCGAAGTAGATCAACAGGTTGTCAGCTCCTTCCTGGAGACGGACGCCCATGCCTGTGGCCGAACCGTCGCGGCACATCGCGCCAGCGGTGTCGATAAAGGTCCACTCGCCCAGATTGGCCTCCGCTTTCAGGAGGGGGCCATCGTAGCTCGGAGATGTGCCTGAGTCGCAGGCAGAAAGCAGGAGCGCGAGGGAGCAGAGCGCCAGAAGACGAATCGTCATCGGATCGTGGGGAATGACCAGAGCAAACTACCGCCATATGCGGCCTGCCTATGGCGAGGACGTAGAGAGATGTGCGGCGCCAGGGGTGTATTCTCGCCCCATGCAGTACTGGCTCTGGTCCGTTCCCCCCGATGCGCTCGCGGCCTTCGTCCGCGCCGAGACGTTTGCACTGTACCGCCAGGGGCGGAAGACGCTTCAGGGGGTAAAGCCGGGCGACCGCATCTTCGCGTACGTCCCGGGTAGCCGCACACTCGCAGCGTTGGTCGAGGCCGCTGGCGTCGCGTTCGAGGACAGCACTTCGCTGGTTTTGGGAAAGCACCTGCCGCACCGCGTTCGCGTGCGCAACCTCACCATTTTACCGCAAGAGGCCTGGGTGCCGTACGACGGCTTCGCGCCGCACCTGAACGTGCTGGCGCAATATCCGGAAGAGCCGACGCCGGACCGCCAGTTCCGTCGCGTGGCGCAGCGCGTGCTCCACGCGCTCCCGGCGCTGGATGGTAAGGTGCTGGATCGGTATGGGGGGAAGTAGGGGGGTATACTTATCCTTCGTCTGCGCCGGGCGCATTCCTTATATTTAGTTTACTACTCGAAAAAATTTTTCCAGAAAGCACTTACCTTTTTCCAATTCATTTGATCTACTGGCGGTAACTATCAATAACAGTAGCGAAATTGCCCAGGATTGATAAACGCTAGAAGTACACCATGCTGGATACACTCATTAAACTAGGAAAGCAGGCCAGTAAGAACCTGGGAGAATGGGACGACATTCTCAATAAGCCCAAAATAGAAACCGAAACGAAGAAAGGGGTTAAGATTACCAATTTCGTTGGATCATTGATCTTCAATCTTGATACGGGAATTTATGGATTGGGGGAAATAGCTAACGAGTACGACGAAGATAGGTCTGCCGAGAGGTACTTTAATGTGAAAATCCAAGGGGGAAATAACAAGGCTATTTATACCTGCGCGGAGCCAAATGGCTTTGAGCAGATTAGGAAAACTTTTTTTGGAAAGCCCGGCAAAAACGGTGAGCCTGCCACCCAAGGGCAGTTCACGGAGGCGATAGACAAAGATTTCCCTGACTTAAAGGAAACGGAGCTTTACGAAACCTTACAAGCAATTTTTGCCCTACGCTCTGGCTTCGAGGAAGAGTACTTATCTGAGAAAGGCAAAGCAGACGGAAAGAAACTTGTATCACAGTGGGGGTTGAAGCCTACTGATCAGGTTGCACTGATTGCTGTAAGTGTAATATGGGCTGAGAAAGGATGGCATGAACCCACTTATTTTAGAGATATTGATGGCTATCAAGATTTTCTGCGGACAAAATTCATAGGTGGAGCATCAGAAGCAAAGCGAGGGGAACCTTTATCTAAGCTCTGCTATGCCACAGGAGAGGTTAAAAGTCATCCACGAATATATTCCGCTACAATCCGTTCTAAGCCAAGTATTACAGAAATGTTTGTAACTACGACGAAGAATTATTCTTCATCGCTAGGTTTAACGGATGAATGTTTTAGAAAAAACTACCAAATAGGAGAAGAAACGAATAAATACTTAGAGAAAGGTGCTAGTGTTCTGCTTGAAAAGTATAGAGTGAGAATAGCAGATGTAAATCATCTAATTGTGCCTCAATTGCTTAGTTATGACAAATCAAATATTGAAGCCAATCTTGGAAAAATATCACGAAAGTCTGACTTGCTTTTTCGATATATGGAATATGAAGACATGGTTCTTGATATTGAAAGCGATATCGACGGAAATCCATACTGGATAACTTTTCTTGGATATGATTCTGATGGCAAATTTTTTAAGACGGTTAACATCATCAAAGATGTGAGCCGCACTCATTTCGAGAAGCTGCTTCAAGAGTTCAGGAAAGTTCATCGCCAATTCAAGGATGTAAATGGCATCAATTGGGATAACGTGATGAGTATGGGAAAGGATAATCCCCTTGAATTCAATCTATATACTGTCTATACCCTTATCCCACTTCGCAAGGATAAAGAGAAGAAGAATGTCGCTCTTGCCTTATTCAAGCAAATTTTGGAGAAGAGACCCGTAGAAAAGACCAAGCTATTCGGGTACTTCAAAGAACTGGTTCTCTGCCACAAGTACGAACGCTACGCCAGCTACACAAATATTTATGGTAATATCCCTTTTGACTTTGTCATTCGGAATGCCGTTTTTCAATACTTGGCCCTTTTTCAAGTACTCAAACAATTCAACCTGATAAAAAATATGGAAGAAGTAGATGACCAAGTCCCCGAACAAGAAGAGTCTCTTGTGGAACTGTCTGAATATCAGAAAAAAGTAGAAGCTTTTTTTGATAAGATGTCGTATGATGACTCCCAGAAAGCATTATTCTACTTAGGAAGGGTACTCAATACAGTGGCCTACGAGCAGTATCGAAAAGGATATGAGACCAAGCCTGTACTTAACAAATTGAATTACAACGGAATGGATAGAGATGACATAACTCGTTTACGACGCGACTTGGCCGAAAAGACCCAGCAGTTCAAACTGCATAGATTTACTGAACCACTTTTCAGTCGCTTTACACCTTTCTTCAATTATAACAACTGGTCTATCAAACCTGATGAAGCCTTGTTCTTCATTCTTTCTGGCTACTCTTTCAACGCAAAGTAATTTCCTCACTCTCAAACGACTTCACCACCTATGGAAACGATTTCAAACAACGCAGATTTTCTTTTTTTATACGAGGCTTCCCAATGCAATCCCAACGGCGACCCTGACCAGGAGAACAAGCCCCGCATGGATTACGACACCGATACCAACCTCGTTACCGACACGCGACTCAAACGCTACATCCGTGACTACCTGAAAATGACTGGCGTCGAAATTTTCGTAGATATGGAGGGCGATAACAAAGTTAGCCCGGAGAGGAAGCTGGAAGCGGTTGTGAAGAGAGCGTTGGAGGATAGCTCTGTACTCGATAGTTTGTTTTCCGAAGACGAGTCAAAAAGAGCAGACCTGACGAAGATTATCGAAGCCGAGAAAACGCCTGACAAGATTTTTAAAAAGTTGCAGGACAAAAAAAATCGTTCTCTGAGCATCTACTTGCTGGCTCAAATGGTGAAGCAAAATTTCCTTGATATTCGCCTGTTTGGTAGTGCGTTTGCGGTAGAGGGTTTTAATAAAGCTTACACAGGGCCAGTACAGATCAACTGGGGCTACTCATTGCACAAAGTACAGTTGATGGAATCAAGCTCAATCGTCACTACTATGAACGACGATAACAGTACTTTCGGAAAAGACTACCGGGTGCATTACAGTCTGCTGGCATTCAATGGTACGATGAACAAATTCGCCGCAAAGAGTACGGGGCTTACCGATGCAGACCTCGATGTGTTTCGTGAAGCGATCTGGAATAGCGTTCCCGCTATGCCAACCCGCTCCAAACTCAATCAATATCCAAAGCTCTACGTCGAGATCATCTACAACGACGGCTACTTTAATGGACATTTTGGCGATTTGAGAAACTATGTGTCTGCCGAAGCCAACAAAGAAAAGGAGATTGACGTAAAGCAAATCAGAGGCTTCGGCGACCTCACATTTGATACATCTCTTTTAGAAAAACTCATCTCTGAAAACAGAGGAGCAGGCAAACCTATCCGGGAGGTAGTGGTGAAGACAGCTTCGGGAATTTCCTTAACCGTCTGATGTATGGACGTTTTACAGATTGATGTCGCGGGAAAACTCGCGCATTTTCGGAAGTACTACGCCAACAATACGGCGATGACGTTTAGTATCCCACCTCGTACCACGATCATGGGTATGCTGGCGGCGATATTGGGAAGGCCACGGGACAGCTACTACGAAGAATTGGCATCGGATAGGATCAGAATCGGAGTAAGGGTACTTTCTCCCATAAAAAAAACCTTCCATCGGCTGAATATGCTCAGCATCAAGGGCCGGGGGGATTTCGATGGTTCGGGTGGTCGCATTCAAACTCCATTTGAGATCGTGAGTGGTTTGGACATTAGCCGTGATATGGTTTCGTACCGCTTTTTTATCTCCTGCACCGAAGCAGGACGAACGACATTTGAAGAGTTGAAATCGAATCTCGAATACGGGAAGCAAACTTTCGCCCTTACCTTCGGAACGGCCAACTTCACCGCCTCGGTCGTCGCTCAGCATGTTTACAGCAATGTATCTGAAACCCCAAGTATCGACTGGGTGGAAATGTCCTCCGCTATCCCATCAGAACTTATCGAAGAGCTTGACTTCGACAATGATCGCGATATAGATACGCTTGAAATGATCGAGGAAGAACTACTTCCGGCTGACTTCGTAGCCAATCATGACCGAGAATTGAGCAAGATGAACCGGGTACTTTTCTCTACCACTTCCAGAAGCATCAAAGTAAGACTGTCGAAGCCTCACTTCGAGTTAATTCGAGAAGGAGAGGTTCAGAAAATTCTCTTTTTGGAATGACCACATTCTACTCGCACAGTAAGAAGCCTGAAAATGGCGGCCCAAAGTACGGTTCGAAAGAATTGACCGTGCATACCGCTGGCGTGTCGGCTAACGCCCTGCACTCGCTATATCCGAATGTAAATCTACAACTCGGAGTGCCGATCAAGGATTTTCTTGACAGAGTATGCCTGTATCATGATCTCGGAAAGTACACGATACACTTTCAGAGGTACTTACTTGATTTGGGCGATTATAAGTACGAGTTGAAGCAGCACGCCAAGTTTGGAGGATACGCACTTTACCAAAAATTGAAATTAGAGGGACTGGAGCGAGAGGCAGTATTTGCGGCTTATTTGGTAATCCATCACCATGCCAGCCTGACAAACATTGGCGAACTGAAAGAATATTCAATAGCAGGAAGTAATCATGAAGATGTTTTTGATAGGCAGTTAATCACACTTTCTGAGGACATCGAGCAAACAGCGAATGAGCTTTCGGAGCCTGATTTAGTGA
>JAULKR010066326.1:0-11254 GCA_032356305.1 Prasiola linearis | reverse complement strand
TGTGTGTGTGTGTGTGTGTGTGTGTGTGTATATGTGTGTGTGTGTGTGTGTGTGTGTGTGTGTGTGTCTGTGTGCGTGTGTGTGCGTGTGCGCGTGCGTGTGTGCATGCGTGCGTGCGGGTGTGGGTTCGGGCGTGTGTGTGTTATGATAAGCAATTGCCTCATCGTGCTGTCCTGCGTGATTGTGCAGCAAAGAGCTCTTTACCACGCTGTCACACAGCACTGACTGCAGCTCGGAACCCTCCGATCGTTGCTGTCGTTGATCACTGCCACAATAGGCAGCGGCAGTACAACAACCTGGCAAGCCAGAGCAAGCAGTTGGCTGTCCTGTTGGCTGGCATGACTGCTACCGATGGCGGTGGACAATAACGCACTTGATTTTCTCAAATCGGCTTTGATCGAAGCCGCAGGTGTCAAGCTTCGTGATAACAACAGCCAGCTGGTCAACCCCTAGACTCTTCGCCAGCTGTGCATGCTCCCTGGTTTGACCACCACTCACTCCAGCCATACCACCAGCTGGGGTGTCAAACCCTCTCTCAAATCCGCCTGTCCAAGGCGGGTGAGAACCTTGTCGTGAATTCCGAAAGAGAGATGCTCTGCATATATGATGACATAAAGCGCTCTTCATAGACATCGGAGAGCTGTCAATTGAAGGAGACTGCATCGAGCGTCCACTCGTGTTCCGTGAAGCCTCCTCAGCGCAAGAAGATGTTGGTGCGGTAGGTAAGTAGTCAAACAAAAGGTTTACCTATTGACCCATCCACTACGAGGAGACCAGCATCAGCTTGTGATGTCCCGGCAATCATGTTGGGCACAAAGTCGCGGTGCCCTGGAGCATCCAGCAAAGTGACCTCGTACTTGTCAGTTTGGAAGTGGGCTGTGGCAACGTCGACTGTCACTCCCCGGCTGCGCTCTTCTGGCCTAAACAACCAAAACCACATCCTCAGCATAAGCCGTGTGAAATCCGTCAAGCTACACCCCAGCGACATTTATTTGCTGGACATGCGAACCAGATGCATGCCTTTCATTGTAAAGAACGTGCCGTTCCCATGTTCATCCAAATCATCATGCTGAACACCAGCGACTTCCATGTGCTGGACTTAGGTGTGAGATATGTGCCTTTCGTGTTAAAGGTACGTGCCTTTCATCTAGAAGCCAAGCCCATGAAAACGACCCCTTCCCTGCCCGTGCGGCCTCAGTCTGTTGCTTGTGCACCTGTTCACCCAGCCAGGCCACATGAACAGACCGGTGTAGGAGCTCTACAGAAAAGCTGCAGCAACAACACCGAGTCGTTCTCTGAGGTTCTCAGCTGAGACACGTACGCCTCCCAAGTGCTCAGCGGCTGCATCAACACGCCCTGGTGAACTGACACGATGTGCATGATAGCCATGCTACCTGCTTCTGGGACACGACCTCGAGATCCGCCAGCAAGCGCCCCATGAGAGTGCTCTTCCCAGCATCCACGTGGCCTATGACCACTAGATGAAGACGTGCACGACTGCCTGTACGTGACGGCGTTGATATCTGTGTTGTAATACATGCCAATGGACACGTCCCATAGGATACACTCCAACGTTCTGCGGAAATCTGTGAATAGGCAAAGCAATAAGGGGTGCATGCAGAAAGCATGTACCTGTTCCTGATGCCAACGAATTCTGAGCTGTTTGGAAAGCTTTCTGAAGAATTGGGCCCTGTACGAATTCTGAGTACGGTTTCGATGTTCTTGGTGCTGGCTGTAACGCGGCTGCTTCTGCTGCTTGAGCTTGCACGCGCTCATGAAATGGTGCTGCAATCAAGACATAGACAGTCACGCCCTGTCATCACACCCTCATCTGCCACCTTCATCGTCAAGCACCACGGTCATGGAGCAGCAGCGAGGAATGCTCATAGAATATATACAGCTTGATAAATTGCATGGTGAATAGCATTTGGATGTGTGCTGCATTCAGTACGATGTAACAAAGGCGATGCAGACCTTGCTGCAGTTGTACCGCCGGCTGGACTGCAGCTGTCACAGGTTTAGAAGCCGTGTCTTTTGGGTGCTGGATCTTGAGCTGCGCCATCTGGTTTTGCGGTGGAAGGTTCGCATCCTTCCCTTTCCGTTGGGTTGCAGGCTGGGTTCCTTTTGATACCGATAATCCGGAAGGCTGCAGACGCGCAGCCAGGACAGTGTCATCGGGTGACGCTGTTGAGAAGTCAAACGCATCATGCCTTTGCGCAGCTGCTGCTGGTCTGGAGGCGATGATCCTCCGTTGAATTTCGCGCTGACGAGGAGCAGAAGCTGCGGGTACAGTATGCAAGGCTGACAGAGCAACTCGATTCAAAATTTTGATGATATGATTTACGTTGTAACTGTTTATACCGGTTAGGAGGTTGAATCGGAATGCCAACATCAGGTAGGAGGGCACCAAGCAGCTGCTGCTTCCCTTCAGGCAGCTTTGGAAAAGATTCAAACAGGGCCTGACCCAGTGCTGAAGCACTTGCCGATGTGGCAGATTGCCGCTGCTTTGCAGGTGGGGCTGATGTAGTCACGGGCTCATCTTCCTCCTGCAGATATATGAGCATGAGCCCGACATGCAATTGGGAGACAATATACGTTGACAACAGCAAAATTCTACACTAAAAAGAATGGTCACTTAAGATTGCTGTACATCAGATTGACGCCGTGAAAGTGTAAAGAACCGTATCGTACACCACCATTGCGGGTTATTCCTCACCTCAGCATAATCCGCATAGTCATAATCGTCGTATCCGTCGTCAAAGTCGTCATCGTCATAGTACTGCAGGCTACCCTTCCCTCTGGGCATCTGACCTGAGTGTCGGCCAGGAGCTAGCCGGAGCTTATGAAAAGGATAATGAGAATGCAACGATTTGTTAGAAGTGAGGTCGGTGTGGTAAACGGAGTCCTAGGTATGCCTGAATTATCTCAGCTACGGCAGGGACATGGTCCTCTGGCAACCGCACGACCCCCAAACTTCTCTGCAATTGTGTACCTCACCAGATACATGTAGTAGGATTGCGCTGTTGGACATCAGTCGTATTCAATGATTACCAGCCTGTCAAGACATGTCACAGCCTGTGACTCATTGTAAATACTGTGATCGTCACAGGGTTTGATTCTGAGCATTTGATTCCTCCTAAGCTTTTGCACCAGCTTGCCTAAGTCTGTACTGCGATTATAATATTTGACTCGTCAGTTTAGCCTACGCTTCGTGTACCTGTGTCCGCTTGGTTATTTTTTTTTTTTTCTGCACACGTAGCAGCTCGTAATGCCACTTAGGACATCAAAACCAGATATAGAGTGCACAAACACAAACTTAATGGACAAAAGCGGTGCTTTGCAACGTCAGAAAGCAGATATCGGTGCCGAGAGGAATAGTCATGGCAAGGATGCAGAGGTCCCCTTTAGAGCTGGATTTACACTGTTGCCTCTACGGCATAATAAGGTCGCCTCCTAGCGCGAACCTTAAATCATGCTTTTTGATCGCAGCACGATATAAGAGAAAATTTGCAACATCAGATGTACATTGACTGCTTCAGATGCTGCGTCAAGTGACAGTCTATGCCGTGCGGTGAGGCCATCACTTGAGGCATAAAAAGCTTGTGACAATTTGATATCTATCGCCATTGCACCGCTCTTATACTTTGCGTTTCACATACTTCCAATGGTAATAGGCGTTGTCTTGCAGATAATTCACCTGGTGAGGCACGGTCAAGGCTTTCACAATGTGGCCGGAGAAAACAACCCAGGCGATTATTGCAATGAGATGTATTTTGATGCTCATCTGACAGCGACAGGGTGAGCACAGCGGCTGATGATGTGTGCAGCAGAGAGGCTCTGAATATTCTGTAGCGAAATAATCTTGAAGAATATATTCAAGGTCACTCCAGTACAGCACAGTGCTGATAACGTATGGAGTGATGGATAAGTGTTGTATGGGCCACACCACGAAGTGAAATCACAGGCTAATATCTGGATCTATGCGTCACATTCCCTTTGCTTGCGTCTACTTGCTCCGTTAAGAATGATACGTCATGGGTCTGTCCTGGTCGAATGTACCTTCATATGCACTATTAGATACGTGAACGTTGTACAAAGTCCGTGCCGTCAAAAGTGCGAACAAACGAGATATCTTAGCCACTAGGCGTCCTTCCTGCCACGAGCTGTGATCTGCACCGATCAGGAGATAAGGCCCGCAAATTTTGGAAGGGGCACAATGAAGTGCACCAAACCGCCCATCAGCCAATGATGCATCCTGAGACAAAAACTTAAACACGTCTTAATTGCAGATGGAAGCAGGCAGCTGACCTCAACTCCCACATTACCTCGAAAGAGTCCAAGATCAGACCTGAGGTCGTGATCGTCTCGCCTCTGGTACATCCCGCCACCCTTTCGATGGTCAACTTCTGCTGTATCATCTCACATTCAGCCTTGATTGGCCTGTAGCTGTGCTGCACCATGCGCCTCGCTGCAGCAGATGAAGACACCTGATGGCATCCTATTGCAATGCTTAAGCTCCTGACTGATTTGTGGCTCTTGCACTGTTCATGCAGATGAGAGCAATGCAAACAGCAGCTGCAGCATTCGGTGGTGGACTAGGGCAGGAAGGTGACGAGGCTCGTCCACTCATGGCAGAGGTCTCTGAGCAGACAGGCGTCAGTGCAGCTCAACCAGCTATTGCAGCTCCGGCAGTGCCCTTCGTGGCCTCGGAGCTTTGTAGAGAGCACATCGGTAACTCTTCCGGATTCTATCACGACCAATAGTGCAGCTGCTGCTGCTGCTGCCGCTGTCGGCGAATATACAGGCGAAAGTGAAGGCTGTCATCTTACTGCCGATGTGTTTTTCGATCGCGAGCTGCTGCTGGTGATGCTGTGAGTGGACGTTTCGAAGTAAAGTCTGTGCTGATTAGACATTTGGACTTGGCATCCCAAACGCAACAGGCGTGCACCCCTGCGACAGAAGACGCCCATTGAGGGATTACCGTGAGGGATTCCCGGGGATCGACTTTTCGGGTGTGGCCGACGAAGACGACGTACAATGGAAGGTACTGCGTTGCTGCTGATCGGTCGCAGCGCAGCCAAGTCACATCCAGACGGTCCCATGATACTCCAAAGCTGAGAGTTAATGGTATTAGATGCATGGAAGCTGATACTCGGATTCTGCTGAATGACGTCACCCGACCATTTTGGTGCCCGGCGTCATGGCTGCCACTAGACCCATGCATGCGGCCTGAGTGCCGGCGTTTGGGTTGTTGCAGGCGGAAATACGGGAAAGTGACAAAGATTTAGCCAAAAGAGGCCTTTCCTTTCTTCAGTGGCTCTCGAGGCGACCAGAAACCGAAATCGCAGTGGTGAGGTGCTTGCCCCGTTGCAAGGATATCCTTTGCATACCCTCGGGAGAGACCTTGGTAGTTGCCACAACTGATGCTTCTACAGAGCAGTGTTCGCCTTTCGGTCGATCGATTGATCCAACCGTCTGGTAGGATGTACACACCAAGTTGTTGGTTGATATCCCGTCTGCAGTCTGATAGAGTCGATCCTGGAGTTGCAGGTCAGCCACAGTGGTTTCCTGCGTTGTATGCTGTCAAATTTCATCGATTCAGGATCTGATAATGTGCGCAATGCCATGCAAAGGCTATTTGGTGCGGATTCCTTGCACACCTTCCCCCAAGCAATCGTAAGGCTGCATTGTGACCAAACCACGTCGTCTCAAGTCTCTATTGAACTTATATTTCTAAAATGAAATTTGTGATCAAACACCACATCATCTGCAGATTCTGACGCTTTAGAGAGCTCGTTTGATTTGCTGTATGCCCCAGAGTGCATGGAAAGGGATGTGTTGGCTGCGCAGCAAATTGCGAGCTAAGGACTATG
The DNA here is from genome assembly GCA_032356305.1 of Prasiola linearis. Taxonomy (NCBI): domain Eukaryota; kingdom Viridiplantae; phylum Chlorophyta; class Trebouxiophyceae; order Prasiolales; family Prasiolaceae; genus Prasiola; species Prasiola linearis. The sequence goes on along the minus strand of JAULKR010066326.1, from coordinate 5,381 downwards.
GTTCTGGGAGTTGCGGATTTAGAAGGCAGTTTGGATACAACTTGTTTTACACCTGCTCGGTGAGTATGCAAATATGCAGTCTTCCAGCTTTCAGAGGTTACGTTAGACCTGAGCTACAACAAGGTTGGCAGATCCCCCAATGACTATAGCTACTACTACTACTACTACTACTACTACTACTACTTGCGTAATATGGCAAAATTGCTGTATCTCTTTTCGTAGCAATTTTAGGAATTGACGACCGGTTTCCCTAGCCAGCTAAATTGCATAGCTCTGTGCTACCTCACCGCGTGGCAGCAGTGACTGAAGCGAGATTACTTCACAAAAATATCGAAGATGCGACAGGGTAACAAACGTGCAACGTACTGCATGCTCCAACCTGCTCAGATTGCCAGTAGGTTAAGATTATCATTGGGTTCAACACAGTCGTCTTTAGTCACTCGGAGCACTATAGGGAGACTTACGCGTTCACTGAAGGTTACCATATGAATAAAGGTGTCCACTAGATACTATCAAGTATTAGTAATGGCAATAATGACAGATTGTCTGTTGATATTAAGCAACCTTGAATTGAGCCTCAGATGTGTATCTCGTCCGGTTTTGATGCGTGATGATAAATGATCGACATATGAACTCTGTCGCGGACAATCTTTAGCATCGAGTCGTTCGGTACCATTTTTGAGAAGTGTCTTGCATCTCAGTAGTCCTGTTGACTTCATTTATATACACACTGTTGTTCACAACACAATACTTCAAAGTTTGCCAAACCCGCATAGTATTAATGACATGGTAATATACATACTGGCTATGCATATACACTGGGAATATGTATAAACTGCCCGCCCTTGAATGACTTTTGTTTTGCAAATGTGATATGCGTGCTATGTGCACGTGCGTGCTTAGACTGTTACGTCGGTGCCGTGTATGAGTATACTCTACTGACCTTAAAAGGTAAGGAATGATAAACGTACACGCGATGCTGGAATGAAAGACGTGTCAGCAAGGATTGACTTCTGTTGCCAGATCTGGCGCAGTACGTACTTCATAACATTCCATTGTCACTATTTGCTTAGTAAGACTTCGTCAAGATGGAAGAAGGTCAGGACATCAAGCGTCAAAAGACCGGTGTTTCAACTGATGTACAACATCGCCCTGACGAGCCTCACAAGGAGTTTGGCCGACCCAAGCTTACTTTGAAGCCTTTGCGGAGGGACGCTCTTCCTCCACAAAGGCACAAGGTTAGCTCCGCGCAAAAATTAAGATATGATGCCGTCGGAGGTGATACTTTGGTCTGCTACTTAACATGCTGAGACTATAACCGGTGCTAGATCGTATGGTGTGAAATTTTGGCAGAGAAATACAAGGCCTGCACTGGACGTTGATGTGGGCAAAATTCGAAGCTGCGAGCTTCGGAATGTTGTGACGTTTGACATTGATGCACATCTCTCCTGCAGATTTTACATCTGCTGCGACATGGCGAAGGCTTCCACAATGTTCCCAACCCGCGCTTCTACTGTGGAAGGAAGAGCTTCTTTGATGCGCAACTCACGGCGAAAGGGTAGGTGCAACCTTTGCTGAGCTCCAGGGAGCACACTGGCTCGCATTTCCTTCTTAGAAGCCTGAAAGTCGTCTCTGTGTCATCACCTCTCTGCACAAGCATTGATCACGATGCTCTGATGGTGCACCTGCGACACACTACAAATTGTTGCACTTTGCTGAATATCTTCCTGGCTGCCTTGCGTTCTCAGCGTACAAGGTATGCTGAACTGTGCAGGCGCCTTGCTGAGATGCGGCGCCATGCATGCAGATGGTTACAGGCGGACGCCCTTCATTCTCATGTAGTGTCTGAAGAATCAAAGATCAAACCTGAGGTCATCGTTGTCTCGCCTTTGGTACGTCTCAGAGAAACAATCGGAAAGTATCGTGCATTCGTGCCAATCGCTCATCTATCGACTCAAGCTGCGTACTGGAGTCGGACAGCAATTGCCCAGCAGCTGTGCTACGATGAACTTCTATTGCAAGTGACAGTTGCCATTGTTTCGTAATGCTTTCTGGTCCTCCAGTCGACGCGACTCTTCGGTTCCTGCATGCTTCAGCTCCTACTTCTACAGAGTGTGTGCGGGTCTGCAGAAGCGGACAATGCAAACAGCCGCTGCGGTCTTTGGTGGTGGCCCAAGGCGGGAAGGTGACAAGGCTCGTTCGCTCATGGCACAGGTTTCTGAGCAGAATGGGTTCAGTGCCGCCCAACCGGCTATTGCAGCTCCGGCAGTGCCCTTTGTGGCCTCGGAGCTTTGCAGAGAACACCTCGGTGCCACTCAAGAAAATTCTTACATAAGTCATGAAAATGCTGCTACTGTCTTTGCTGCTGGATGCAGAGTCCGGGCTTCTAATCTGCTCCCAATTCGCATTACGAAAGCTAGGTGCTGCTTTCCTGGCTTAGCTGTCTAGTGAGCATGTACATGACAGCAAATGGGCATATGAATCAGCACCAGGGACATAAATACCTGACGCTCTCACTATGTGTCTGAAGATGTGGTGACTATAGTAGAAAAGCTTCCCAGTTATTCACTGCATACATTTCTCTTGCATGCATAAGCAGGTGCTTACGGGTGCAATAGGAGAAATTTACTTCAGGAGTGTCGGGAATCGTTCCCTGGAATCGACTTCTCCAATGTGTCAAATGAAAAGGATGTGCAATGGGAGGTGCGAGTCATCCCCCTCTCTCCTCCTCTAAGTCAGCTTGCACCTCGAATGGCAAGTCTTGCAGTCGCATGGATTGCTGAAAGGCCGATGCGGAGTTCCAGGCCACAGGGCATGATGCCGAATCCGGTAGCGCTGGCGGAGGCCCCTGCACAGTTCATCATGTGTCTCAGGCACCGGCTGTCGTTCTGCACACAACTCAGGAACAAGGGGAGGTCCAAGAAAGGGATGACGTCGTAGCTAGGAGGGCCCTCTCCTTTCTTCACTGGCTGTGTAAACGACCGGAATATGAAATCGCGGTGGTGAGATGCTCGTCCTTTCAGCCCCCGCCCTTGCACCCGGTGAGGTCGCCCTTCTGTATGTGTAACATTCGCTGAATGCCAGAGCCGGTGAAGGAAATCGTGGGCAATGCACCCACAAATTACAAATAGCTCCGTCACTACCTCGGCTCCTGGACACCTCTTCCTGACGGCGGTGCTGTGTGACACACCACAGGTGAGTCATAGCGGCTTCTTGTGGGCCATGTACTCCAACTTTGTGGATGACTGCACAGGCGATGAAGATAGGAAGGAACTGATGCGCACTACAGGTGCGGGAAAGCCACCCTTCCCCCCTCCCCCATTCCTCCTCCCCTGCGCTGCCTTTCTCCTCTCTCCCCTCCTTGAGCAATAGTACCATGAATAGTACCATGAATACGTTGGTGCCAGGAAGCGAACCTGCCGTCAGACCTGCTGCCTGTGTTTCCCTCCACTAAAGTACTCACAATAATAAGAATTTTCAAGAATACTTCAATATAGGAAATAAGGAAATAAATATGTTATAAATAATGGAACGTCATGGCACAGCTGGCCGGCTGGCACATGCAATAGGTCACCCCATCATGGGTAGGAGTCTGATCAAACATAGCAAGGTGGTATGCCGCTCTCTTGGTCGTGCAGGGCTCTGCGAGCTGAGATCCATGGTGCTGGGTGGCCTCGAATCACAAGGTGGAGTTCTTTTGGCTCCGTTCGAAGATTTGAACGTTCTTTTGACATTCTTTTGAATCCGGTGTACTCTCATTCACTTGTTTTGACTTCAGACGCTTCGGGCAACTCGAGGTAAATTTAGTATCCAAATATTGTATCACTACCTTTTCGAGTGAGAAACAAAGTTTCAGATGGGAGTACCACATCATGGAGCAAACTGCACTTCTTCTGAACGCTTCTGATGTACTAGCGGACATCATATCATATGGAAGAACCTGGCTCAGTGCTGATGTGGCAACAGCAGCTAACACGATACTGTTCATTCACTTTCTCATATGCAAAACGAACGGAACAATGTTGGTACTTGCACTTTGCTACCCTGTGCTCTCTTCCTAGCTTGTTGCATTGTTCATGCAGCGTGAACATGGCAAATAAGCAATTGCGTTGACCAAGGGTCGTGTGCTTCATGATGTGGAATGGAGTGGAAGGGGGATGTCTTCTGGCGTAATGTATTTGTGGTGCCAGCAAAGCAATGATCAAGGCGGGCATACTCCTGTTAGTCTGTCAGAACTGATACTTTCTACTGTCGATTGGTTACTGTCGCAATTGATGTATAAGTGCAGACGACATAAAAGATGACGTTGAAAAGGAGTCGGTGGTCCCAGGCGTGGATTGCGAAACTCTGCGCGAAGTGAAAGGGGCCAGTGGTGGAGCAAACCACCAGTGTTTCCTATGAAGCATGACATGATGTTTGACCTGAGCATGCACCTTGCTAGCTTTGATTGGGACGAGGCGATCGGGGCGATTGGGGCCATTGGTCAAGACGGATACCTTACCAGAGCCATTCAAGGGCCGACTATCATCGGATCATCGGATGAAAGCATCAAAGGGATGCTACAACAATTCTTCATGAATCGGGTGGGTAGTATGACGCACTTTCAGAATTACCGATGTCGGAAACCTGTTTTGAGGAGTTCCCAAATACATCTCCGGCAATTGCAACCAAGCGGGAGAAATATACTGCAGTGTACGGGGCTGCTGAGAACCGCTACTTTTCGGCTATCTTTCGGCTTCTTATCAACTCCTCCTAGCAATCTGTCTCGCTAGCGATCGGCGCAGTCAACAGGACTTCCATATTCACACTTTGCTCTCCTTGCTATACTGCTCTGTCAGGGCTTTTGCAGTTTGTCTGCTAGAAAACTGCATTTGCTATATTCGTCTGACTTATGACGGCAGAACGCGTTGATGGTGATGGTGCTTGCCAAAATAGCTATAGGAATAGGTATAGTCATCTGTTTTGGGGACATTACACTATGCACTCATTCATGAATCAATTCATGATTAATCAGCCAGCTCAACGTGATGTCATGCTTTTTATGACGGATTGCTTACGACATGCTATTTGATGGGTGATTTTGTGTCTTAGCACGTTCTTAGCCACTGCCGTGTGTGTGGGTGCTATTACATTTTTGTACTTCCTTTTTGGCGGTCGCCCATCTTCGGTGTTGACCGACCCTAGATTGGCCCTTGAGGCCAGATGTGGGTAAGAAATTTCTCTCTCGTTAGCAAACGATATCACATAGGACACTAAAGAGTCAAAAGCGAGTGTTTGCTGATCGCACTTTCATGATGCTCACAAGTCGTAAACTATTCACGAGAGGAAAAGTTGACCTCCGGGCAATAGGTCTCGAGCAATAGTTCAGAGAATAAGGCCCT
>JAULKR010066215.1:0-11254 GCA_032356305.1 Prasiola linearis | reverse complement strand
AGAGAGAGAGAGAGAGAGAGAGAGAGAGAGAGAGAGAGAGGGGGGGGGGCAAAGATTAGATTTGAGGAAAAAAACCTTGTAATTCGCATCCGCAAGAATTGCTGGTGTAGGCATCTGGCCAACTGAACGCGGCACAGCTGCTGGTGTAGGCATGTGCAACATAGGTAATTTGCGGCCACTCTCACCATCGTTATGCTGTATGCGTGTTTGGCTTGTTGGTTGCTCGTATAACTGCAGGAGTCAGCGCAAATATATCACACAGTGGCAATTGAGGCATTTACAAACGTACGCAATCTCTCGAGGGCTACAAACCAGGGCCCAAATGCAGCTTGCCTGCTATTATAGGGTAGGTCTTGAGCGCAGTGGTTCATGTTGCGATAACAACGCTCCATCTGGTGAAGGCAAAGATACCTGTGATGACTGATGCGCAAGAGGTCGCTTCTTGGATGTCGAATCGGCTGCAGTGAGTGCTTGGGACAAACCGCCCGCTGGCAGACGAGACCCATTGACCGTTGATCGTGAACTGCATCCACAATTTGCGATCTTTTAGGTTCAAATGCACGGCGACGCGGATAAAATTGTTATTCCTTACAAATTTGTAGATGGCAGGCCATAAGTTTCGGAAGTCCGGAGGCGCATGCAGATAGAAATATGCAAAAAGCATAAGCACAATTACACTTTTGTTTTGGTACGGATAGTGAGAGCCGTAATTCGCATGTTCATTCTGCATCACAACACAGAGTTTAACATGAAGGTTGAGCGCCAACACCTTTGCTGCATCACTTTGCACCGCATTGAGCTTGTTCGCAGCGTGTTGGTTATTGGGTAAGAACTGCTCGTCGCGTATCTTCTCTGTGCACGATAGTATGCCAAGATCGCACTTAGCCTGATGGCTTCCAAACAGAAAGCCTTGGACAATGCAAAGAAAAGTGTCTAGTGACCTGTAAAAGTCTTAGAAATTCAGTGCCAAATGCGCACTACGGTCGTGCTGTCGTAAATGATATTCCGCGACACAACAGTAAAATCACGTGACACGCACTAATCCATCCGTTGTCGCGCTGGCAAGACGAAATGCATACGTAGGCTCATTCAGCAACAAACGCTGCGTCTTCTGCTCAAACTCCAGGTTTCAACTGTCCTCTTTAGAAGGCTGTGGTGTCCGAGTCCTCACAGTCCTCACGTTATCCTGACAATGATGTCTGTGCCTACAACCTGCCAATCGGCTTGCCAACAGCGGATTGCGCCATCTCAGTTGTTGCCGGTAAGCTTTGACCGGAATACCTGCTTTTTTGCGAACAAGCTGTAATGACACGATGGTACATTCCGCCTTTCTTTATTTTGAAAGGTGCATCGCACAATTCAATGAATCATTTCAGCTTTTGGTCTTTGGCAATAAGAAGCGTCGCATACTGCTTACTTTCAGGGTCGGCGCAAGGCCTTTTCTGGCGTATCCTTAAGGTCAGGGGCCGTGTCGACAAGGCCTGCCCTTCCTCAAAGGCGAGGAATTTTTGCTGCTGCAAAGCAGATTGCAGTCGACATTGAGAAACCGGTCGGGCTAGCTTTCAAGGAGAGCAAGGCAGCTGGCGGTGGCCTCGTCGTCACGGTGACAATCCTTTGCTTGCAGTAGCATGCCGACCAGTCTCCTACGGCCAGCCGTGGCTGCAGGTTTCAGCCCACTTTATCCAAAATACTTTTACATGACTGTCTTGTTGCAACAATGTGGAGACAACGTCGGACCTCGTGTCCGCATGCATTCCTGAAAAGGCTTAACGTCTAATGGTCGTACAGAACGTGAGCGGAAATGCCAAAACATCTGGCATAGCAAAGGGCGACACAATAATCTACGCAAGCTCTTTCTTCGGTGACGAGCTTTGGCCAGCTGATAGTAAGGTGCAGCCTCTATTGCATCTCTGTGAAGCTCAGCCACTGACAGAGTTCTGTCATGGAATTAAGATCTTGTGTTGCATGCGCATCCTCTGAAAACATCTGGCGAGATGGCGTGTAATATAAGAACTAGTTTGGTATCGGACGTCATATTCACTAAAGCAACATTTACTGAACCGTATCCTGAGCTGCACGCAGGGGATGACAAACAGTGCGCTCACTGCTGCGCCCTCACCTGTGGCTTTCGTTTACGTGAGGATTGACCGACTGTGACTGACAGCAGCCTGCACTCACCTGATTTCAGACATTGTATCTCATGTTTAAATATCGGGTGATTGCCTTGTTCTCTGCATTGTAGCAGTTTGACCGACAGTGCTGTTCTTTTCATACACAGGTCAAGGGAGAAAACAATGACATCCAGGTCAAAAGACTGCCCAAGAAAGCGGTGAGTTTGGTCGAATGGACCAATGAATCCACAATTCCTCTGCGTTTCGATTGTGATAAAGTCGATATTCTTTATGGAAGTAAAGCCGACCCTTCAACTCTGCAGTTATGTCTGCAAGCTCAGCAGATCAGATGCTGATGAGCGACTGGGTATTCAGCAGGCGCCAAAACGATTCGGTCGCAAACTGACAGCTGCGCAGAAGGAGCTGGCAACACATATCTGCGCTGACTGTGGCTGGATCTACACACAGAGGTAAGCTGTAAAACCTGTATTTCTGCCGTAGACGTTCCCAAGAACTGCAGCTGTAAGTCAAAGTTTCTTTGCAAGGTGAGTCGACGACATTGTTGGCGTGAGATCAGGTTGATGAACTGCTTGCCTGCCGAGGGGCTTCACAACGGAGACCTCCTGTTGCTGTGTCGCACAGGAAGCCGTTTGAGGACCAGCCAGAGAGCTTCCGATGCCCTCAGTGCCAAGGTTAGCCGGTTTTAGCCACCCTTTGCTGAATCATTTCCCCCTTCAACTCCCCGGATTGACGTCTTGCTGTATGCTCCTCGTAATTGCCTGTTACCATGTATCGTGTGCACACTTGAATGCTTTCAGCAGTGGTTTACCCCATTTGAGCTCTGCAAGGCTGTGTGACTGCCCTTGCAGCCACGAAGAAGAGGTTTGCTCGATACGATGCCGAAAAGGACAAAAAGGTGGCCCTCAACTTCCACGGTGAAATTGTGCCGTACTAAGTGGCTTGTTACGTGCTTTGAGAGAACCAACGGTGGCTCACATTTGACTGGTGGCACGTGTCTGTCTCGATGTGCCATCCGTCCTCTGATCCGATAAGATGTATATCACTCGGTTGCATAGAACTTGCTATATTTGCTGATGGAGTGTTGACTTATGAGGTCTATGCAGCCTTTTGAGGTTTATGGAGGTGTTCACAGGTTGGAGGAACTTCGGGGTCTCTGGCTACTGGTCTGACTGTTGTAGTCGGAATTGTTGGTGAGATAATGCCGCTAGTGTCAAGTGACCACTTGCTACGTCGTGTCTGCACACCCTGCCGTTCTCTCGCCTTCACATGCACCTTGGTTGTTTCCCATGCTCGCCCTTCTAATCTGGGCCCTTTCGATTCGCAGGCATCTTGGTCCTTGGATACCTCGGCCTGAGCATCTAATTGGCAATGGCTTCTTCATGATTCGTACAACCTGTTAATGTGCAAATTTGCTTGTGGGAAAGAAACAATTTGTTCGTCATGCACCTCGAGAGCCGTATTGCGCAGTGGTTGCAGACTTTACAGAAGTTAATTGTCAGATTCATAAGAAAATGAATAGATGTAATGTACTATTTATTCTCATATTCCTACAGGCAGACAACGTAAAACAAAAGTTTGTTTAGGAGAAAGCAAATAAACTTAAAAGGTATCGTAAGCAATTAAATATTATCTCATAACTGTTGTCAACGTCTTCCACATCACCTATTTCGTAAATATCTGTCCTCACACAAGCCAGTTGCCACCAACTACACCTTCACTCATACTTTACGTACAAGACCAGTAGACGGTCACGTTCAGTCGTAAGACCATAACATCAATTTCATCACATCGCTTTGTGTCAGGAGACTATTCTTCTAAGGTGACGATTCAGCTTTGCTTGAGTAAGCCCAGATAAGGTGGAGGTCCACCTTAGGTCCAAACATCCAAAGGTACTCTAAAGGTGTCTTGACTCAGGTTACACCTCACGTTTTGCAAAATTGTTATCTGACGCTATCAGAGCATCAACGCAATTGCAGCAGCGAGCACTGCTGCAATTGAACGTGGAGATTGCAGTCTTGAGGCAGCATTAGAGATATTGTCATCGGCCTCCCTTGCCACGACATCCGCTGCTGAAGCACTCAACGGATCGCTGGAGTCAGTGCTGTCCTGCACGTGAGTCGAAAGACTGTTGGCCCAATGGCACTCCCAACACTCGACCAAAGTAAGGTGATGTTGGAGCTGAAATGCAAGCGAAAAGGCATGAAGACCAGCAATCGCTTCGGGTGCAAGCATTGCTCTCAGCTTCACCGACCAATTGAAAGGGGACATACCATAGAGGGCACTGTAAAGCCCTGCGCTTCACAGGCTGCAACGCAGGAGTTGCTGGTGCCGATCGCCCCTGGGTAAATATTACTTGAGGGAATGGACGCCGCAAGACCAGCAGCCTGCTGTGTGGTGGCATTGAGTGCTCCAGCGATGGTGTCAGCTGGCAGTGCAAATAAAGCCTGCATACCCCTATCCAGCACGAGATTCAGGTATCTCATGGCGTTTGTAGAAGACTAAGACTTCCAGCAGTGGACGACAGTGCTCGTGACCAAGAAGCTTCGGCACTCGAGCAAAGGAGGTCAGGCGAGGCGAGGTTGCAGAGCATGCCTGCGCTTGGTTGACCATACCCGGGTCATCTGCATTGTAGCTGATGGTGTACACAGCCGGCTTCTGCACCCGTTGCAAATCATATGTAAGAGCAATCGCTCGTGGCATGCACAGCACGAAGACAGCTAGGATGCCCATTAGTACGAGGATTGTACCAATCCTCGTAACAGTGTTGCACTGCTGTTGAGGGCCTGTTGCTCTGTTCTTTCGATGTTGACCGGAGGCCTGTGAACGCCACCATCGGAAGGGCTCACCTGGCAATCACGATTCTGTTGATAATGGAGAAGCCCCAAGGGAAAAAGTGCGGAGGCGCCTGTTGTGACGTTATTTATGACAGCACCACTCGCATCTTCGAGGGCGAAGCCCACTTCCAAAGCTCTTGCTGCAGCGACAGCATCTCACAAGGTGACGTGACTGTCTGAGAGGCGAGAGGTTCACGTGTTGCCTGACGTGGCATCGATACCCTCGACCAGGGCAACACGCAATGACTCTTTCTATCTCTCCCCCTCTCTGTCTTCGTTCGCAGAGTGACAAAAAACTGCTTGTTATGGTCAAAGAGAGAGAGATGGCAATGTAGCATCAAATTCCAATTTCATTGCTAAACATTTGCAGCTTCGGATCTTGGCATCAATTGGAGATTGCGTCATGCCCAAGGGTGGCGCTTTAAGTAACTGGGTTGGATGTACCTGAGATGGCGTACAAGAGGCCTGAGCCTCGAGGATGCGTGTGAGGTGCTCGCTGTGCACATGGGGCTAGACTGAACAGTGTCTGAGCGATGCCAAACCCTGCGACATATAGGCAGATTAACACATAGTATACTTTTCTTCGATTGAAATCCTAATTGCTGCAGCATGACAACACATTGTCCATTAGCTCTTTGGATCAATACATAATTGCAGAGTGGTATCCTACCGGCTAAAGCCGGAAACTCGTGAGCCATACGAGCGGATGAACTTCCTGCATTTCCAAATGACTTGACGGCCTTCTGTTGTTCACTCCCTCTTAGCTGTGTAGGATTGTAGACAAAAGCCTCCTTGCCTCCTTTCTCTAGCATACTCGGCACGCTCTGATGCTCGGCCTAACGTATGCAAAAAAAATTGTTCTGAGCTGTCAGATAAATAAAAGCCTCAAATTCCAGTAGGTAATCCACATCTCACTGCTGTCGTATGTGCATGCGGATCGACAGCAACCTGAAGGACTAGAGGCATTTCTGAGGCAGCATCAGCCGCCATGACGCTATTTGAGCTAGGATGATGGACTAGAATTAAAGCCGCGATCGTCACCACCACCACGCAGAACAACATATCGCCGTCGCCGATTGCCTACCGCAAACTGCATGTAAAGAGCATTGCAATTCAGCGCCAATCGATGGATCGAGGTGCACAATCAACATTGGCTTTCGGTAACATTTTATACACTTCAGGGGATTGTGCCTTGCGCCGTTTGCCATTCGTAGAGCATAGCCAGATTTAGGGTTCATGCATGACAGAACACGAGTCGCTTTGATTGAGTTATCATATGCGCACCGGAGCTGATGTTACCTCAAAGATCGCCACTTAGTACCTGCAACTTCGAAGGCCACACAATCGCGTTGACCCTGTCATAAGCGGAGGCACAAATTTGAATGCGCCTCTCCTCGGGTGGGTAGCTCAGGTCATTGGTGATAATATTGCCAGACTGTCTGACTGAGACGCCAATGAAATTGGATACTGCTGCAGCGCTTACTGGCTAAGACACTAAAGCAGTTGCCTGTTATGTCTTCATGGTATTTCCATGCCTGCGCATTATGTGCATATATATGCATATGAGCTCATGAGTGATCACTCATGATGTCAGGATCAGTCATGATTGATCATGAACTCATGAGCTCATCCTCGAGGTATACACGTGCACCGGTGGTGTCGGGTATACCTCATGTGCGATAAGCAAATTCGACGACGAAGCGGCAGCCATTTGCGCATTTGCGCAGTACTTCGAAGCAAGTCCTTTGAATTTAAATCTAGTTCTGATTTGGGTTTTAGAGAACATAAGGAATGGAAGGGAGATTGCGAAACTTAAAAAGTAGAAGGGGAATATTTATATACCTGCATGGTCAGGATTTGTTGAAGGAGTAATATTAATCGACTTGACATCGGATGCTCAGCTTGTTGTAACGCAAAGCATGAGACCATCATATATGGCCATATATCAGTGGCCATCAGGAAGTATGCAGCTCAAAATTACTGAGGAACATCCTGATGGCGGATTCCAAATTTCTTTCCGACTTCAAGGTCGGCAATTAATTATGTAATATTATATAAGATTCATATTGCCAACTTGGCCAACGTTGAACGCAGGACAAAATCTATGATCATGATCATAACGCTGACCTTTTCCCTGACAATGCGACTGTTGCGAGCACAACTTTGAACGAGCATCATGCTGTAGCATCATACATGATGGCTAGCTGATAAGATAATAACGAAAACTTCAACTTCACAAGTATAAAAATCATTATTCAAGCAAGTCGCCATAAGCCGTTTGCAATCTATCAATCAACCAAGACGTATCGAAATTACTAATTGCGTCAATCCATCTCTTCATCGGATAAGCGGTAATGGGATCACATCTAGGGAAACAAAGCTTACCACACTACGGTAGCGCAAGGAATATTTACATTGAGGTATGACTGTACAGGCCTGCAACGTAGCTTAACCCTGGGGATGATACGGCATAGAAAGAATGGCGTCCTGGACCGTGTCTATGACGTACCAGCCCACGAGACAACCTTTCAGGTTCACAGTCTGTACGTAAGTGCCTAACCACACGTAAACATCACGAGGTGGTTGTTACGCCTTTTCACGTATAGCCTGTCAGGCATCGTCAGATTATTACTTATGTTTTTTACAAAAATACCCGAATATGGTCGCTGTGACGTTGTGAGGGCAATTAACACAACTCTAAACTTGTTTTCGCAGCTACAACAAAGTATTCAGTGCTACGTTCTGTTCGGCACTTAGTTACTAGATTTGCTTGCTCAGTCAAGTCCAAATCCCCAAACTCTCGCAAGTCTTGCACGAGTCCAAGCTGCCACTGCGTTGTGTTTAGATCACCTCAATGCTACTAGCAATATCTACAAAGGATTTGGATATCTTGGGGACAGCACTCGAGAGGTTATCTGACGCTGTTATACGTCAGCATGTGCTTAACGAAAATTTTGCGGGCAGCTTTGCATATAACTACGAGTAAGAGACAGGCAGCTTTGATGCAGGTATGACTGACTCAGTCTCAGTCTGGGTTTCGGAACCTTAGCTTTGAACTATGAATGTCATGAGTTGAACGATGCAACCCATATCAAGGCAGCGAGCAATGCAAGCATTTTATGCTGCATATGCATTCCTTGGCGACTGACAAATTGGTGATTTTGGTTTCCTTCTATCTGTTGAGAAACCACTGCTCGCAAATTTTCGGGTGGCAGCCTTCGCAGACAAAATTGCCACCGGCATCTTCTCAGATTGGAGGAGACCTTCAAAGATGGCTGAATTAAGTAGCTTCAAACTCCAAAGCGTTGCCGTTCATACAGTACCTGCGGCGTACCCAGCACGCCTGAATCTGTAGCTACAGCCTTTCCGTGAGTTATATTGTCAGCTCATGACCGACCAGACGCGAATCAACACGAGACATACGGCGCACCGCAGGTTGGTAGGCAGCTGCAGGTCTCCCGACATGGCACGTGCATCTCTAAAAACGTGGCCAAAGTGTCCCTGACAAGTGGAGCATCGAACCTGCACGACGTGCTTAAACTTTGGCATACGCATTTATAATATGCAATGAGATCAGATGCGGATAGGTTAACGGACAGAGAGAATAGCGACTGACCATAGATAGATTGCAACGTATCGAAAGATTGTTCGCAAGCTCATGAGCTCACCTCTGTTCTTCTCATGCCAGCAGAAAAGTCGTTGGTTTCTGTGACGGATCCTGGAAGAGCCTATGGAACATGCATTTAACCGCAATGGTGTGTTGGGAAAGTGTGTTGGACTTGAACACTCTGAAAGAGGCTACGTCGTTTGTAGCAACACCATGTCCATGGCAAGCACGGTGGCTTGGATTTTCAGGGCGTTGCAAATGCTTTACAGGCAATAGGTTGCAGAAGACACGAAACCTTTATTTAATTGCTGCTTTACCTGGAAGAAGCTTGGCCAACCAGTTCCGGCATCAAACTTTGCATTGGACTCAAATACTGGTGTCTGACAACCGGCGCATCGAAACGTACCGCGCCTTGCTTCCTGCAAGTGTCCTTCCATCAGGCGTTGACTGAAGCCTTTCAAATTGCCACTTCGCAACCAGCAGGCAAGCTTGGCTTGCTGCATGAAGGTACAGACCCCTAGTGTGGAGCCGGTAGAGGTGACATCTCAGTTTATCACTTGCATCAATGAGGAAATAGTGTAGAGAGCGAAGTTGCGGAAGTGATTCAGTCCTTACATCTAACAAGGGGCTAGAATATGGACTCTCAGTCACCGCCAGTCGCAGCGTCGCATAGCGTTCGGGAGTGAGCAAAGCCCTCCACTCTTCCTCGGTATGTCGTATCTGTGCACTGCAACGTCTTGCATGGACCTCTACGGCTTGAACAGCTAAACCGAAGCTCATTGCACGTTTTCAGTGAGATTATATAGCGCAGGCACCTTCCCGAGGCGGCGTGGAATCATTCCATTGGGCAGATCGCCATCTAGTGAAAGCTGCGGTGCTTCTGTTGTCATGAGTTTCTGCTTTCCCTCGGCAAAAGCTATAGACTGTACAGAACATACAGCAGATGCTGTCGCTGCAGCTGCCAGCAGTGCCCGACGACTGACAGGTTGAGGACATGTTTCACATGCAGCAGTGGAGCTGTTGCTATAGTCTTCACGACCGCGATCCGCTGAAGCATTGCTCACTACATTTTTGCTGCAAGGCAGTCTGCGAAAGTTTGAAAGGATTTCGTTATTCAGCCTTCGGACTGATTGGAGATACCCATCACGGCCAAGAGTTTACGGCATCCTACGTTGCAAGTGAAGGCGAAATACAATGTTGACCTGGGATGATGACGCAAAGTGGCATTTGGTATGCAGGAAATCCAATGTGAGTTTCGTAATCCGATAAGGCTCTTGTATTGATGTGCAGAATGTGGCGGATGCATTTCCAAGAAAGTAGTAAATCGCTAGCAAGTGCAAATCACCGCCAACTGTGGGCTGCGCATTGTTCTCAAGGGGTACATAGCTTTGAAACACCAATAAATTGAACTTGACGAGCGCTTGAGGCGTACCAGTCGCTTGAGATGTACACGTCTATCGCTCCCGGGCGGTGGCTATATATTTAGCTTGCAGCATAATGTAAAAGGGTATTAAACAAACGTGACCAAGTTGCGTTGTAGGATGTTCAACTTTGCTCATGTGTGAGTTTTCCAATGCGTCTGAATATACACTAGGGCAATGGCGCTGTAAGCAGACAGTTTGTCTCTGCATTGGAGGTGGTAACACTCACGATTGTAAGCCTTGCAATAACATGCACAGCTACTGCTTCAATTTAAGTTCGGGAGTGTATTCGAGACCTGACTCATCGGAATCTTAACATAAACGGAAAGGTGGCCCCTTTGTTTGTAGGAGTAAAACAACAGCACTCCTATGATAACAATACGATTTCGAACCATAAAAATTCAATGCTCGGCGTGATCAGGTGCCTGCTCATGATAGCAGCAGTAGCTTTCAAAATAAAGCACTTCACGGGCATCTGAGTATCTAAGACATATTTAGAACAATGCATCATATGTTACCAAAGATGTTGCTTGACAACTGTTCCTCGGCCATCTCAATGTAGCCGATGTGCTTTTGGGCATACAGAATGCCATGGAGCCAGATCAAAAGGTACGAGATATATGCTGTCTAAGACAAAAATCTAGAATGAGGACATGCATTCCTTGCGATGCCTCTGTTTGGCCCAGAAATTACCTCTGAGAGGACCTTGAAATCACGATTGAAGCGACAACTGTGATGTAGGATAATGTAAGGATTCTGGCTCACGGAATCATCGGCACAGGCTCGTTGACGTCATCAGCTTCAATATTCGCTGACAAGGCGTCGATCGGATCCAGCACCCCCAGCACTTGGCTTCGGCGATGCTGCACAAGAACAGCTCCCTAGATTCTTTCTCCGGAAGCATCGCGCGAGAAACAATTCAGGAGATGTTGGGCAGACAAGCCTATAAACTCAGTCGGGAATCTGCTACTGCACAAGAATATATTCAGTTGTGATCGTACATCAATGAGATGACCGATGGCGGCACCCTCTGCTTCAATCGCCATAGATTCTGCATGAATTGCCTCGGTACTGGCCAAGGAGGTGGCACGTTTTGGAAATTTCATTATACTGCGTCGCAATGCCTGCATGCACTCCAGGGTAGACAGTCGACCTCTAGGCATAATCACGGTCAGCACCTTTCACGCTGTGTGTGTGTGTGTGTGTGTGTGTGTGTGTGTGTGTGTGTGTGTGTGTGTGTGTGTGTGTGTGTGTGTGTGT
>JAULKR010066104.1:0-11257 GCA_032356305.1 Prasiola linearis | reverse complement strand
GACGTGCCGCTGCTGGCCGCGCACTTCCTCGACCGCTACGCCGTCGGCGCCCGGGCGCGCGTCGAAGGGTTCACGCCTGAAGCGCTGGCAGCCTTATCGGCGCACCGCTGGCCGGGGAACGTGCGTGAGTTGGAGAATGCCGTCGAGCGGGCGGTCGTGCTGGCGCGCGGCGCGCTCGTGGACGTGCCCGACCTGCAACTTCCTCCCGCTGCCGACGGCGGCGACCTGGCGCTCGCGCCCGGACTCACCATGAAGGAGATCGAGCGGCACGCCGTCGAGCAGACGCTCGATGCCTGCGAGGGCAATGTTTCGGAGACGGCCCGGACGCTGGGTGTGTCGCGCCGCTGGATCCAGTACCGCCTCAAAGAGTGGCGCGAGGGCGAGCCCTCGTCCGCGTGACGCCGGCGGCCGACACCCTCGGCGTACGCCCGTTCGCTGAGATCGCGCGCGGCCCCGTCGCGTCCGTCTTCAAGGCCTACGATGACGAGGCAGGAGCGGTCGTGCTTCTTAAAGCCCTGCGACCTGCCGCCGCCGCTGATCCCGAACGTCGAGCCCGGTTCGCCGACGAGGCGCGGCTCGCGGCCAGCGTCGAACACCCGAATGTCGTTCGCGTGCTGCGCGTGGCGCCGGACGGCGACGCCCTCGTTGCGGAATGGGTCGAAGGCCGCGACCTCCAGACGTTTATCGACGAAGGCGGCGCGCTGTCGCCCGGACTGGCGGCGGTCGTGATCCGGGAAGCGGCGCGTGGGCTTGCGGCCGTCCACGCCGCCGGCATCCTGCACCGCGACGTGAAACCGGCGAACGTCCTGCTGGGCGACGACGGCACGGTCCGCCTCACCGACTTCGGCCTGGCCTCGCTCACGCCGGACGCCGACGCGGAGCCGGCGCTGCACGCCGAAGTCCGCGGGACGCTCGCCACACTCGCGCCCGAGATCGTCCGCGGCGAGCCCCCCGGTTCGGCTTCCGACGTGTTCTCACTCGGCGCCGTTCTGGCCCACACCCTGACCGGACGCGCGCCCTTCGACGCCGAGACCTCATCGGACACGCTCGACGCCGTCTTGCACTCGGATGTCGGCGCGACGCTGGCCGCCGATCCCCGCGTTCCGTCTCCCCTCGCCCGGGTCGCCGGTGACGCGCTCCACCGAGACCCCGCCGCACGGCCGACGGCCCAAGCGTTTGCCGACGCTCTCGAGGAGTTGATCGAGTCCGGCGACACGTCCGAGGATGTCGCTGCCTGCTTCGTCGGCCCGCACGCTCTGCCTCCGACGTTGCGAGACGTGCCCGACGCCGTCGCACCGCCTCTCGCTCCGTCTCCGGCGACGCCGCGCGTGAGACCTGTTCGGTTCGCGCTCGCTGCCGCCGCGGTGCTGGCCGGAATCGCTGCCTTACTCTGGCTCCGTCCAGCCGCACCGCCGGTACAGTCGGAAGAGCCGGCTGCACTCGACCCTCTCGTTCTCGACCTCGATCCCGGACGAGAGAGCACCGACACCGTCGCGACGCTGGCTCCGGAGTTGGAACCCGATGGTGGGTCGCCCGACGATGTGGATGCGCCCACCCAGGAAACACAGCCTCCGTCTCCGCTACTCCCCGATGTCCGGACGCCAGACCGTGCACGCCGTGCGCAGCCGGCCTCGCCCGACGCGGCGCCGAGTCCCGCGCCTGCTCGAACCCCGACGCCGCCGTCGGCCCCGCCTCCGATGGACACACCAGAGCCCCGACCCGGCACCCTCATCGTCGCCGCCGAACCGTGGGCGACGGTCCAGATCGGTGGCCGGTCGGTCGGTACGACGCCGGTGCGCATTGCACTTCCAGCAGGCACGCACACGCTCACGTTCGAAAACCCGGGCTTCCCCACCCACACACGTACGATCCGCGTAGAACCCGGCGAGACGACGCGTACAGAGCTATCTCTGTGGTCTCTCGTCGCTCGCGTGACGCTCGACATCGCTCCCTGGGCGGAGGTCTGGGTCGATGGCGAGGTGTGGGACACGGTGCCGCCTCAGGCGCGCCCACTCGTCCTCACGCCGGGCGAGCATGTGCTTCGTTTCGAACACCCGACGCTCGGTCGGCGCGAACAGACCATCCGCGTCGCGGCCGGCGAAGCGCGCACGGTACGCGTTCGCATGACCGGGTCTGCGCCGTAGTCGGTACGCCTTTTGCAAAACCGTGTCTCCTCCCCACACGCCGATGCTCCGTCTTCTGATCGTCCTGCTCGCGTTGTCGGCCTCGGCCGCGGCACAGACGTGGACACCCGCAGCCTCGCTGTCGTCGCCACGTTCCGCCGCCGCCGTCGCAATCCTCGACGGGCGCATCTACGTCGTGGGAGGACAGGGCTCGGGAGGTCAGGTGCTGAGTTCCGGCGAGGTGTTCACGCCCGGTCAGGGCTGGGCGCCCATCGCATCGCTCGACGATCCACGGGCCGGCGCGCGCCTGCTCGCCGTCGGCGACCGGCTCTACCTGCTGGGTGGTCGCGACGGTGGAGGCGCCGAAGACGACATGGATGTCTACAACCCGGACACCGATAGTTGGGACTCAGGCGACAGCATGGACGAGGAGCGCGACGGGCTCGCCGCGGGCGTCGTCGGCGGCCGGATCTACGCACTCGGCGGCGCCGACGACGACGGCCTCCGAGGCGACGCCGAGGTCTTCGATCTGGGCGACGACGATTGGGAATCGGTCTCCGAATGGACGTTGAATCCGGCGCGCGCGAGCACAGGCTCGGCGAGCGACGGCTCGGGCATCGTGGTGGCGGGCGGGTTCAGCACACTCGGTCCACTGGCGACGGTCGAGCGCTTCGTGCCCGGTTCGGCAGGCGTGCCCCTCCCGGGCTTCCCTTCGGCTCGCGGCGGGGTCGCGCTCACGGCGTCCGGCCAGACGCTCTTCGCCGTGGGTGGCCGAGATGCGACGGACGAACGCCTGGCCAGCGCGCTGCGGCTCGACCCGTCCACAGCTTCCTGGACTCCGCTTTCTGCGTTGCCCGAAGCCCGCGAAGGCGCGGCGGCCGTCGTGCTGGGCGAAGATCTCTACGTGATCGGTGGGACGAGCGCGTTCGGCAGCGTGCTGTCGAGCGTCGTGCGCCTCGACGGCGTGATCGTGGACGCCGAGGACGCCCCGGACGACGACGGCCTCCGCCTCCACCTGGACGGCCCGATGCCGACACGCGGGACGGTTCGCCTGCGCGTGTCCAGCGACCGGCCGATCGTCGTCCGTGTCACGGTCGTTGACCTCCGAGGCCGTGAACTCGCCGTCTTACTGGACGGGCCGGTGCACGGAACAGAGCGGCGCCTGACGTGGGACGCCGGCTCGTTCCCGGCCGGGCTCTACCTCGTGCGCGTGACCACGCCGACGGCCGCGCGGACGCTCCGCATCGCGACGCTGGGACGCTGATGCGGACCATCGCTCTCCTGACAGCGTGCATCGGCTTGTGGCTCGTGCCGATGGCCGAGGCGCAAACATCGGACTCTGCCGACCTCGTTCGCGCCGTTCGAGACGCACGCGACCGCCTCGATTACGAGACCGCCGAAGCGCGGGCGCGCGAAGTGCTCGCCCGCTTCGAGGCCTTTTCGCCCGACCAGCTCGTCGAGGTCCACACCGTACTCGGCATCGTGCTCCACACGCGGAACGAAGACACTGAGGCCCGAGAACAGTTCGCCGCGGCTCTGTCTCTCGACTCGGACCTGACGCTCGATCCCGTTCTGGTTTCGCCCAAGACGCTCGCGTTGTTCGAGGAGGTGCGCGCCGCACGCACTGCCGGCCCGGATGTCCCCGAGACGACGCCGTCGGCGCCGCGGTACATCGTGCTTCGAGACCGTCGCCCCGGAGCTGCTCTCCGCTCGGTTGCGCTTCCCGGCTGGGGCCAGTTTCACAAGGGGGACACTGCGCGTGGCTGGGTCTACGCCGTCGGCGTGGGGCTGGCGGGCGCCGGCGCCGTCGGCACACACCTGGGCTATCTCGATGCCCGAGATCGGTACCGAGACGCCACCGTGCCGGAGGAGATCGAAGACGCGTACGACGAAGCGTCGCGCCTGTATCGGATCCGAAACGGCCTCGGGCTGGTCGCCGCACTCGGCTGGGGTGCGTCGATCCTCGATGGCCTGGTGACCGGCGCGCCTGAGGCACCGACATCGCCTGTCGCCGTGCGGCCGACGGCAGGAGGCCTCGCGCTCAGAGTCCGCCTGTAACCGCGCACTCGGTGCGGATTGATGCGCAACGTCTGCACACCTCGGAGGTGCGACCACCTCGCTGTGCGTGTGCGGCCACATGGCACGCTTTTGTCATGAGGGTTCAGAGTCCCTTCCCCGATTCCCATGCGACGCCTCCCGATCCTCCTCTCCCTTCTCGTCCTTCTCGGCACAGGGTGCGACGCCGTCGGCTCGTCCTCGTCGGCTCGCGTGAGCTACGCCGTGGACGGCGCCTCGTCCGTGAGCTATACCGACGCCGACGGCTCGACCAAGACCGCAACGCCGGACGCCGCCTGGCGCGTGGACGTAGATGCCCCGAACGGCAACGTGGTACTGACTGCTGCGAGCGCCACGGGCGCGCCCGTTACGGCCACAATCCTGGTCGATGATGCGCTCGTCGCGTCGAAGACGGGTCGGTCGGTCCGTGTCGAGAGCTCCCCGTCGTCTTCGTCCAGCAACGGGTACGAGGTGGAGGTCTACGGGCCGGTCGAGGCGCTCGGGTCAGACCGCGTGACCGTCGCAGGCCTGGTGTTCGTGATCGATTCCAGCACGCGCCTGTACGACCGCGACAATCAGACCGTGCCGCTGTCCACGTTCACCGTCGGCACGTTCGTCGAGGCCGAAGGCCGACCGAACAGCGACGGCACCTACCGCGCAAAGAAGATCAAGCTCGAAGATGACGACGACGGCAACGGCCAGAGCGGCGGCGAGATCGAAGTCAACGGCACGATTCAGGCCATCGACGCCGAGAGCATGTCCGTCGCCGGGCGCCGCTTCATCACCAGCGCCTCGACGCGCTACCAGAACGACGATGGCGATCCGATCTCGCGCGATGCATTCCGCGTCGGTGACTTGGTGGAAGCCGAGGGGTATGTGCTCGCCGACGGCTCCGTCCGCGCTGAGAAGATCAAGATGGACGACGACTAGGAGACCGTACAACACGGACAAACCGTACCGGACGTGTCATCCTCGACCCTATTTGCCAGCAGAGACCCAAACTCAGAAGCTGCAATAGTCCTCCGAGATTGCTGACCGGTCTTCGTCAGTTCACGAGTCCACATTTGTGGACTCCCACCGCGCGTCCAGCAGCAGGCGTTCGCTGATCACATCTGCGGAGGGGCGGGATCTGGTTCGATCTGAAGCTCGAACCGGCTCTCGTGCCGACGCGCTCGGTGCACCGTAGCGCGGGAGCCCGACTGCGCCAGCGCGTTCAGTACCCGCGCCTCGTCGTCGGGCGTAATGCGGCAGCCGAGAACAACCTCAGATACGAGCCCCGGCCCCCGCTCGAACAGTCGCCTCGTCCCATCCCAGGTGACCAGCCGGTACTCCTTCTCGTACGACCAGTGGCTCGACTTCGTCGCGATAACTCCGGCGTACCACGCTTTGTACTCGTCGTACCGAGGATGGTAGAAGTACGACCGTCGCGCGAACTCGTCTTGGTACGACACCTGGTACACCTCGACGCGCCGCTGCTGCTCAAACTCGTCGCCAGCGAGACGGTTGAGACCGGCGTGGCCTATACCAACGCAGATACCCGTGTGATTGGCCGCGTAGTGGCTCCACATCAAGATGTCGTCGCGGACACCGGCAGCGCAGAACATGCCGTGCTTCTCATAGACGACCTCGCGCATGAGCCGCTGTGCCGTCACGATTCGCTCGGGGCCAGCGGCGTTGACGGACGCCATCGTCGCTCGGGCTTTGCGGTGCCGCTGCTTCTTGGTCAGCTTCGGCTCGTACTTCTTGATGTGTTGATTCGCCCAGCGAAACCGCTGGGGTTGACCCAGGAGGGGCTGGCAGACGCCGCCGGTGTCCATCGGAATACGCTCTCGCTGCTGGAGCGGGGTGAGTATGCGCCTTCCCTCGATGTCTTGCTCCGCATCGCGCGAGGCCTCGGTACGACTGGTGCGTCACTCGTGACGGATGTCGAGGCCGAACTCGAATCGGGGAACGGGTAGAGACCATGTACCCCGCTTACTCCGAGAAGCCGACGACGCGAAGGTTCGTCTCGCGGCCAGATTGGCGAATCGTCATGCCACCCCGCAGCTCGCACGTATGCACCTCGCAGCCTTCTTGCCGCATCCACAACTCGACGGTGGTCCGGCGTGATGCGTCGCGCCACGTCGAGACCATGTAGGTGCGCGTGAGCCCAGCCTCGGTCGTGGCCTGCTCTTCGCGCCCCTCTCCTACCTCGCGTACCCGGATCGTTGCGCCGTTGACGTTGACGAGGGCATAGTCGCAGTCTGGCGGGGCATTCTGGTTGCACCCGAGATCGTAGCCGAAGAAGACCGCTCCGCCGCGCGGCGACGCTTCGGAACTCAGCGCGTAGTTGTACGGGAACGACTCGGTCGCGCCGCCCACGACGCCGATTGTGGGAGCACGCTGGGCGAGGGCCGGCATGGCGAAGGCGCTGCACGAGAGGACAAGGAGAGCGCCGAGAGTGGAAAGCCGGTTCATGCCAAAGTGCGGTAAGATCAAGCCAGAGTAGCTTCCAGAAGCCTACCAAGCCACCCGATGCGACTCTCTACCCTTGCCTTGCTCCTCGTCGTCGTTCTGACTGGCGCGACGCACCAACCGACGTGGACGTTGACGCTCCGCTCTGTCGGACCAGTCCGAATCGGGTCCACCATCGCCGAGTTCAAGCGTGCCGCCGGCTCGTCGCTGGCTCCCGGCACCATCGCTCGCGACTGTGGCACCGCCTGGACTCGGGACGAGGAGATCTACTTCGACACAGCGGAAGGCAAGCTGTCCGAGGCGCGCGTCGTAGGAGGCACCACGCGGACCCCGAGTGGCATCGGCATCGGCTCCTCAGAGAGATCGCTGCTCAGCGCATATGCTGGCCGACTGACCGACGGCGGCGAAGAACCGGATGGCGGCGGGCGGTACCTGATCTACGTGCCACGCGACGCTGAGGATCAGCAATTCAGGCTCGTCTTCTACACCTATGAGGGCAGAGTCGAGTCGATGAAGGTGGGGATGTTGCCCGATGTCCTCAGCCAGGGTGAAGCTCACCGCTGCTACGGCGAGATGTTCTAACCGCCGTCGCGGAGAGCGCCACGGATCTGGTCTGCGTACACGTCGTCGGCTACGGAGCAGTAGAGCATCGTGGTCGAGATGTCGGCGTGCCCGGCGAAGCGCTGGACGACGGGCACAGGCACGCCGCGTTCGATAAGCCAGGTGATGCAGGAATGCCGCAGGACGTGAGGCGTGAGTTCCGGCACGCCAGCCGCGACGGCGAACCGCTTCACCGACTTCGAGCACGTCCCCGAATGGATCGGCATACCGCCGCCGGCTTCCAGCACTCGCCCGGACTGGGACGGATAGACGTGTAGATGTCTGCTGAGTACGTCATGGGCGCGCGCCGACAGCGGAATCCTACGTTCGGCTCCCGACTTCGACGTGAAGGCATCGGTACAGGCAACCGTGAGATTGCCGGCGTCGAGGTCTACGTGCTCCCACCGGAGGTGAAGGAGTTCGTTGCGGCGCATTGCGGTCTCGGCACCGAGTCGGATGAACGGAGCCGCCCACGCGCTCGACCGGCTCTCTCCGTCCCGAGCGTGCGCCTCGGCGTACAGAGCGACCGCCTCGACCTGCTGGGGTCGAAGTGCCTTGGGGAAGTGTCGGGGGACGCGCTCTAACCGAACGCCTTCGCATGGGTCGTCGGTGAGAAGACTTTCGCGGATGCAATAGCGGAACCACGCCCGAAGGTGCTGGACGTAGTTCGCCCTCGTGATCGGTTTGATGGTCAGACTGTCGATCCACTGCTGGACGTGCGACGCCGCAACGCCGCTGAGGAGCAACTGATCGCCCGCGTGCGCGACGAACCAGCCCGTCACGCGCTCGTAGTTCGCGATGGTATTCGGAGCCTTGTGCGACTTGGCGAGCAGGAAGCGCGCCCTCGCCTCGCCGAGCGTCAGGGGTTGGCGTCGCAATGGCCGTGCCTGCCCGACCGGCGGCGGCTGCGTCCAGGGATCGTACGTGCCTTCGCCGTAGCGCGCTTCCCAGTCTCGTCGTAGCCGTTCGGCGGCGCGCTTATCGCGAACGCCCGTCGGAATGCGCTTGCGCTTCGGCGTACGGGCCGGATCATAGAACTGGACGGCGTAGGTGCCGGTCGTCTTGCGAATAAGTCCTGCCATGCTTCTAGCCGTTAGGCTTGGTTGCGATGGCACGCGATTCGGCTGTCCCTGCGGGGGACATGAGGGGGACAGTCCGGCGCCTCGGCGACGCAGAGACTTGGCCTGAACGAGTAGAGCGGTCCCGGGAATCATCCCAGAACCGCTCTACAAGGTGCCCGAGACTGGAATCGAACCAGCACTTCCGTAAGGAAACACGTCCCTGAAACGTGCGCAGGCACAGTCAGGATCGGCGTTGGGGCAGCTAAGAGGCGTATTTGATCAACATGCTGCGACCGATGCGGGCAATGTGCGGGCAGTGGGTGCAGGACCCGCTCACTCGGTGAGCGAACTAGATCTGCAAACTAGCGCGTAAGTCTCACGCGCGTGATCGCTTTGTCAATCGGACGCACGGCGTGCTCAACCATCACCTTCTTCCACTCAGCTACGGGGATGCTGCCACGAGACTTGAAGCGCGATCGGAGCTTTTTGACTTCCCAACCGGCAGTCGCGTAAACCGAATTGATATAGTCCTTCCGTCTCTGACCTGCTGGCACGAGGCTGTCCGCGATGACTGTGACGAGCGCCTTCCTCATCGCTTTCTGCGCTGCCACAGGCAGGTGTTCCTTTTCACGGGCCTTCAATTCGGCGCGGGCAGCCGCCGCCCGTTCCAACTTCTCGTCGCGCTCATCCCAAAGGCGTGGAGCTATAGATACCTCGACAGCAAACTTCGCGGCATCCTTCTCCATCGACATAACTAAGGCAGCTGCGACTGACGTAATCGATTCAACCTCGAAGCGGATTCGCGCACCAATCCCTTCTGCTTGCTCCTTAGCACGCGCAACGACTTTCCGGCGCGTCTCAACTAACTGCTCGCGCTCATACTCGTGGGCAGTAGCGAGCTTCTGAGCAGCAAGTCGTTCAATTCGTTCCAACACCCTGCGAGGATTTGGGCCAGCCGTCTTGCGACACGAACTCGCGGAACTCACTTTCTTGACGCTGGCTTGCTGCGATTCTAAACGCTTCCGGCTCGACTTGATCGGACCGCCGGCGTTGGGGAATGTCTTTCCTAGCGCTACAGCGCTGATCGATTGAGGAGTCACACCGTACTTCTCAGCAAGCTCCTTCTGAAGAGGCGGACTAGAACTGTTCAAGACCTTTCGGATCTTGAGCGCATCTGCTTCGGTCAGAACTGCTGAGCGGTGCCGACCATGTCGGACAGTGTCACGATTATTCGCTGACTGGCCACCTTGTGCAGATAAATGAGATACCTCACAGCACTGAGGATTGCCACAGAGGTGCCGGACCGGCCATCCTCGCCGTACAGAAGCACCGCTCAGTAGGAGGGCAAGGACGTAGGCGTACCACGTCGTTCCATGAACACTGTGACGGCCCCTTCCCTCTTTGTTGAGCGCCCCAGACCAAGGCCGGCAGCCATTCTCATCTGAAGGGCCGATCTTGTCTTCGAAAGCTGTGAGCTCTTCGTGGGTGAGTAATGGCGGAGTGAGATTGCGGCTACGCGGAGTTGCTACGTCCGGCTTTTGGAGGTCCTTGTTCGGACCGGAGTTGTTGTTTGACATTTGTACTGAACGAGAAGACCCCGTGGGACTGCCGCCGGAGCTGCACAGAAATCTGAGCGCTGCTGACGCATCCCAACGCTGGTCCAATTTGGCGCGCTGAGACGATGGCTCAGGTGCACATGGAAAACCAGCACTCCACCATTGGTGAAGCACGGACGTGTGATTGTCCCGGCGTCGTTCAAGTCCTGCTTCGGACCCGCGCCGGCCCCATTGCATCTGGGGCGATTTGTAATGCGGTCAGCGCCGCTCAGCCAGGATCTTCCCCCCTCTACAGCCAGCGACAACAGTCGCTGCAACCTCGGGGCGTCGGCTCAGGCACACCAACGGGGCTACACCCGTTCTGTTGCGGCCCTTACACGATGAAACTGTGAAGCTCTGTATTTGAGCTCTGCGCCTGTTCGCCGGTTCTGTTTCAGCAGTGCTCAGTCGCCTAGAGCTTCCTCCACTGCCTCGAACTGCGCGAGCGCGCCGCGAAGCGACTCGACAATCTCAGAGGCGATCACGTCAGGCGGCGGGAGATCGTCGGCGTCGTCCAGGCTCTCGTCTTTGAGCCAGAACAGGTCCAGGGAGAGCTTGTCCCGAGCGACGAGGTCATCGTAGCCGTAGCGCTTGAACTGCTCAGTCTCTTTCCGGCCCTCGCGGTCACCGGGACGGTAGCAGGCGACGAAGTCGTCCAGGTCTGCGCTCACCAGGGGGCTCGTCTTGAGCGTGAAGTGCTGGTTGGTGCGGAGGTCGTATACCCAGAGCGCCGTCGTCCAGGGGTCTTCACGAGGTGGGCGGCGGTCGAAGAACAGCACGTTCGCCTTGACGCCCTGCGCGTAGAAGATGCCTGTCGGCAAGCGAAGCAGCGTGTGGAAGTCGTACTCCTGGAGCAGCCGCTCGCGGACACGCTCACCGGCGCCGCCCTCGAAGAGCACGTTGTCCGGCACCACGACCGCCGCCCGGCCGCCGTCGGGCTTCAGGACCGAGGCGATGTGCTGGAGGAAGTTGAGTTGCTTGTTCGAGGTCGTGGCGCGGAAGTCGTCGCGCTCGTAGCTGAGCGTCTGGCGCTGCGCCGTGCCGTCCTCGCCAATCACGGTCACCGACGACTTCTTGCCGAACGGTGGATTCGACAGGACCACGTCGTAGTAGACGCCGGGGTGCTCCGCGAGCGCGTCAGCCACGACGACCGGGCTCTCGAAGCCGCCGTCTGTCTCCTTGCCGGTCACGCCGTGGAGGAACAGGTTCATGGCACACAGCCGCGCCGTGTTGTCGACGATCTCGTAACCGGTGAACGTCTCTCGCGCTAACCGATCCTGGTCATCGCGGTCGAGGTCGGCGCCCTTCATCGCGTCGTGGGCAGCGAGAAAGAAACCACCAGTGCCGACGGCGGGATCAGTGATGGTCT
>JAULKR010065993.1:0-11258 GCA_032356305.1 Prasiola linearis | reverse complement strand
CTCTCGATCTCGCGCTCGACCTGTGCGTCCTCTCGGGAAGCACGATCCCGGTTGGCGGCATCGTTTGCAACCTGTCGGTCCATCGCAGCTCTGTCGGCCACCGTTCGAGACGCTGCGCGTGTCGTTGCCTCGGTTTTCTGACGCTCCGCATCCGCATCGCGTGCCCGGCTGGTCTCGTCTTCGCGAGCCTCTGGTGAGTCCCGGTCATCGGCAGAGCGATCTTCGCGGAACCGTTTGCCGGTCTCTTCCATGCGGGCGATGATCTGACGCGCAGCTTCCTGCTTGGCGGGATCAATTTCGGATAAGCTCTCACGCATCGCCGATACGGATTGGCGGTGAAGTTCTTCGGCTTTGTCGCCAAGCACTTCCTCTCGATCTTTTTCGAGATCGGCGTCTTGTCCGCGTTCGTTCATGGATGTTCCATCCTTTGTAAGGGCGATCAGCTACGATTTCCCCAGAATTCGCGATTGTACTCTTCGAGCGCGGCGGCGGTTTTCAGAATGTCTTTCGTACCATCAGGGTTGAACCGGCAATAGTCACCGTTCTCATCATCGCCGTAGACAGGCACGAGTGCAGCTTGTTCGTCGACCTGCTTGCGAATGTTCTGGCGCCAGAGGGGTTCTTCATCTTCAACCGCTTCCTGAACGGTGTCCTTCATCGCGATCATCCTGTCGGTCTACTTGTCTGATTTAAGCCCTGGGGAGCCGAATGGCCATGCCTGGAGCTTTCTTTTCAGCACCGACAAAGCCGACCGACAGGAGCATCGCTCCACTCTCTATCGGTCGTCGTCCTCGTCACGATTATCCTCATCGCGATCCGCATCCCGCTCTTGGCGTGCCGGGCGATGCTTCTCTGGTGGATCATCCTCGCGTGCCTGCTCGGGCGTATCGGGCGGCTCCGCCATCGAGCCGCGCAGCACCTCGATCTTGGCGTTAGCGTCATTGAGATCGCGCTCGTAGTCGCGCAGGCTGTCGATCGCATCGCCCTTCGTGCCGCTCGGCATATCGGGCAACTGTGCGCGCAGTTGATCGTACTTTCGTTTGCGCAAGGCGGTCAGCCGTTCCAGCGCAATCAGTTGTTCGAGATCGGTCGGCTCGTCGCTGTTGTCCTGCTCTGTCGGAGTTTCCTCCTCGGCTTGCGGGGCATCACCCTGAGCCGCTTCATCGCTCTCCCCGGTATCACGGTCCAGGAAGGCATCGGCCCTCGACGCCAAGCCTTCCAGACCCTCCGCTGCACGGGCATCTTTGGCTTCGCCCGTTTCCCGCAGCTCGGCGGCCAGCGCACGGTTGATCTTCGCCTCGTGGGCGATCAGCTTCTCCTCGGCGCTGCGTTCGCGCTGCGCGTCGGCTTCCGCCTGAGGGCGAACATCACGCTCGGGAATGGCTCCTTCCTCACGCAGTTTCACGACGCCTATAGACTCGCTGCGATCCGTGGTAACGGCACGCACAGCCCTTGGCGTTGCCGTCAGGTCCAACCCTTCCTCGCGACACGCTTCCGCAAAGCGTTCGCGCATCGGCTGAATATCCTCCGGTTCTACCGTGAAGCGGTTCCCGTCCAGCCCGCGCGCCTCGGCAACGATGTGGACATGAGGATTGTTCGTGTCGTCATGGCGAGCCATGACGTAATCCCAATTTCCCCCGAATGTCTGGGCCGCAAACTCCCGTGCAGCATCCTCCACCGCGTCCCGGTCGCTTCCCGCCGGTGCCGAGACAAGCATGTGAATGCTGTTGCGCGCTCCGCCCTTGCGTTCCGAGAACGACGTGGACCATTCCTCGGCCACCTGGTCGATGGCATCGCGGTCTCCTTCGATGACCTCGCCAAACGAGCGTTCGAGAGCGACATCGCCATCACGACCGATGTAGCGAAGCTGGCGTTTCACGCTGTCGAGATCGCGCCCGTAGCTGACCACCTTGAAGGTCGATTCCTGCGATCCCAGCGCAGCCTGAATACGCATATGCTTCGAGCATTTGGTCGGCTCTGTCTGGGGTCTGGCACTCCGGGGCCGCAACCGGACATGCTGAGGGCGTGCGACCCTGCCTTTGACATGCTCGGCATAACCAAGCGGCGTTTCACGCTCCTCCTCGTCCAGCTTGAAGGGCTTCCACGGCTGACGGAAAATATCCTTGCTCATGGCTTCTTCTCACTGGTGGAGCGTCGCTGCACGGCATCGCGCATCTGCTTCACCAGATTGATCACAGTGGCACGCAGCTTGTCGAAATCATCACGGCTGTAGTGGTCGCGCGTATCGGCCTGTGGATCGCCCGCTTTCAGCATCCGGTTCATTTGCCGAACAGCCATCATCAGGTTCCGGCCCTGGGCGACTAGCTCGGCGATGATCTCGCGCATCAGGGCCTCGTCCTTGTCGGTAAAATACGGCTCGCCGTTATAGCTGCGGATCGCGCGCCGGATCAGCTTCGAGCGATCCAGACCGGCCTGCTTCGCGGCCCGGTCCATCACCTCCAGATCGTCGTCTGAAACACGCACATGGATCACCGTCGTCTTCGTCATCGCGATGCCGTCGGCCTCTTCCTGCTTTGCCTTGCGGCGCTCCTGCGCGACGCTCTTGTCTTGCTCCTGGCCCCCTTCCGGGCCGGGAGCCGGTGGGATGAGAGAGAGGAGAGTAGTCGCCCCCGTGAGCGGGGGTGACGGGGTTTTGTAACACAAAACAAGTATCCTGTCATTCTCCTCTCTTTTATCCCACCCAACCCAAATGCATCCGCAAGGATTCCGTTTAACGGGAAACAAAAAGAAATAACGATAATCTACGAGACTTATTTCTCGTGCAGACAAGAACTTGCCTTTCTAACGATAAACGACGAGAATTAATGAGATGCTTTATCGTTCTATCGTTCTTTAACGAGAAACAGCGATAATTAACGAGAATTGGAACTGTACTGGTGCAGAAGAGATACCATCATCGCCGACAGATTTTCACGCGCCGGAATGACATCCTGAGATGCCTCGCAGACGGGATGAGCATTGCAGATATGGCAAGGCATCTGGGCCTCGATGACATCCCTAAGGCAGCTCTTTATCGGAACGTCGCTTTGGTTCGCTCAAACGCCGAGACCGAAGAGATGCAGGTACAGGAAAGACCTGTCCCCGCGTCAGTGACAGAGAGCAGTGACACAGGAGAGCAACCTGATAAAGCTCCTGCACCAAAGGCCAACCCGGACAAGAAAGCACCGAAGAAACATCGCAAAAAACGAAAGTTCGTAGCGGTCACTGTCGGCGGCAATATGGATGACGATTTGAACCCGGCTAAATGGCGAGAGAAACGCGAAGCGAGAGAGCAAGAAGACCGTCTCGCCAAGGAAAATGAGAAAGATACCGAATGAGCAAGACAGTCCACATCGTCATGCAGGGCAAGGGCGGCGTCGGCAAATCCGTCGTTTCCAGATTGATCGCCGAATACATGATCGAAAAGGATCGCACCTATGCGGCCTTTGATGCCGATCCCGTGAACCAGACGTTCGGCGCGCTGAAGTCGTTCGGTGTGGAAATCGTCGATCTCGTCAAGGCGGGCAACGTCGATGCCGCCCTGTTCGACGGTCTCATCGAGAAAGCCATGACGAGCGAGGCCGAGGCGGTCATCATCGATACTGGAGCTGCGGCCTTCCTTCCGCTCCTGCGCTACATCGAGGATACCGACCTGCCGGAGCTGCTGCTGGAAAACGGGCACGAACTCTATTTCCACACGGTCGTCACCGGCGGGCCATCCTTCAAGGATACCTTCGACGGCTTCCAGAACATGTGCGAGCGGTTCGGCGAGAACGCGAACGTCGTCGCCTGGCTCAACAACTTCTTCGGCGAAGTGAGCGACGACGGCACCCCCTTCGACGGTATGAGAAAGGTCAAGGAACTCATCAGGGACGAGAAGCTGGCAGCAACGATCACCATCCCGGTAATGAGTGATCTCCCCCGATCCGACTTCTCCACGTTCCTCAAGCGCGATGTTCCATTCGCGAGGATCAACGATGATGCTGAGACAAGCCTGATGGCTCGCAGCCGCCTCCGGAAACTCTCCAGACTGTTCTACGAGGCGATTGACGCGGTGCTCGGAGAACCCGATGACGCCTGATGCCGAACGGTACGCCGAGATACTGGATGACGCACGGCGGTGGTTGAAAGCCGAAGCGGGTCTGGCGGTCGATGCGGATGACCCATCCCTGTTGGCGGCCGCAATCGCACTCCATGCCATGCAATCTCAGGAAGGTCGTTTCGAGGAAGTATCGAAGCTCGCCGTCGAGCGTGCCAGCGACCCCTTCCGGGAAGCGACGAACCGTCAGGTCGAGATTCTGAAAAGCGTCGCGGAAGACTTCGAGAGCGCAGCCGCCGAAGGTCGCAAGATAACCGATGCCAGAGATGCGCTCGTCTCGATCATGCAGGAATTGAGGGAGGAGACGAGACCGCTCGTCGCAGACATGAGACTGACCCGGCAGATGATGGAAAAGCAGGCGCAGGCATCGACGACGGCCTACTCCCCTGCCCTGCTCGCCGTTGCCGGATTGGCTATCCTCGTCTCCGGGATCGCCATTGGCATGATGGTTTTTCAGGCCATGTTGTGATCGGCTGCATCGTTAGGAAATGTTAGTAGACAAAAAAAACGGCCTCGCAGATTGCGGGGCCGTTTTCAGTTTGGGGAGTTCAGGTGAAGCTGAATATGTAGCGCGGCTCAGGCGTAACGGCGAGTCACGGTGACGAGACGATCCTTGCGATCGACGGATGCCTCATTGGTCTTGAGCGACCATGCCAGAAGAACGGCAATCACGATGAACAGCGGTGCGCCATAGAAATGGACCCCGCCTGTCATGACCGAGACGACGATGACGGCGATAACCGTGGTCGTGATGACGCGCTGCACGGCGAGAACCAACCGGTGCATGAAGGTCCGCATGGTCCGGGCACCGAGGACGCGCCACAGGCTATAGGATGCGCTGTAAGCGACCGCGATGGTCGCCAGCGACATGACCCCCCCGACGAGGAAGCTGAGAGTCAGAACGGCCCCGGCGAACGTGTACGCGACGTACTTGGCGACACGGTGAACGGTCTGCTTCGAACGGTCGTTATAAAGCTTCCAGACAGCGAGGCCGGCGCTGATGGAGACGATGGCTCCGGCGATCCACGAAGGAGCGCCGAGGTGGAGCATGGCGTCGATGTGGTCGATCATGGTGCGGTTCCTTCGGAAGATTTCAGGGAGCGGATGCGGTCGAGGTCGATGCCGCCCGACATCAGATTGTCGCCTCGGATCACTGACTGTAGCCAGTGGGCCAAGAAGAACGGAGCGGCAGACAGGAAGATGGCGAGGACGATGATCGTGGTTTCTGTCCAGGTCGCGGGGTTGTTCAGGTCGAAACCGATGAAGATCAGCCATTTATTCAGGATGATAAGAAGATCGGCCCCCACGACCGCCGTCGCGAAGACGACGACCGTGGAGATCAGGACGCGACGGGCCAGCTCTGCGAGCGTTCGGGCGTCCTTGGTGTAGGACAGGACGATCCCGGCCACGACAGCAACGGCATAGACCGTCAGGTGGATTTCGAGGGGAATGGGCATGGCGATCACCCTCCCGTATTGAACAGGGTGACGGAGCCATCGGCGGCGTATTCACCGTAGCCTTCCATGACGAGGACGTGCTTGAGCATCTTCGCGACGTTCTCCTTGCCGCCGTACTTCCTCTTGATCTGCCCCTCGCCCGTATGGGTGACGAGCTTGTTTTCAGCATCGTCGAGGATCTGGAGAACCTTCTCGTAGTTGAGGCGGTAGAGACGGTCGTAGTCGTCTTGCGTCAGGCCGCACTGGAGCGTCTGGTCTCCCTTGGAGACGCCGAGTGCGAGATCGACCATGCCGCCCATTGAGTCGGTATCCTGAGCGATGGTGCTTGTTTTCGCGGGACCGGGGACAACGCTGCCCCCGGTCCCGCCACCGGCACCACCTGCGCCGGGTGCGCCGTTCTTGCGCATTTCCTTCCCGGCCTCGGCCATGTCGGTCATCCGCTTGGCCTGCTTGTTCACTTCGGGCGCAACCGATGCGCCGGTCTGGTAGGACCAGAACGGAGGCGCAAGGGTCAGGACGAGCGAGAAGAACACCGCGAAGGTCGCCTTGAACTGGTTCCCGTCCGCGAAGTTGAGGCCGAAGATGGCCATCATGGAGGCCATGTCGCTCATGGTTTCGTCCCACGGGCTGGTTTCCGTGACAGCGGTGTCGCTGCTTCGGGCGAGTGCGGCGCGTTGCGTCGTCTCGGCTGCGGCGAGCTTGGTCGTCCATTCCTCGACCTTGGCATCGGAATTGGACACGTCGGCCTGCGCGCGGTCGATGTCGGCCTGGGCACGGTCCAGCGCAGCGATCAGCGGCGCGTGTTCGTGATGGGCCGGGTTCATGCGGCGGTTGGCGGCCTCGGACCCCTGCCCCCATTCGCGTAGCGTGGCTTCGCGCCAGACGGTCAGGTTGGTCTGCGCCGCATCGCGACGTTTGACCGCCTCGGCGCGAAGGGTGCGCGCTTCGGAGCCGTTGGTGATCCACGTATTGAGTTGCGTGGTCGCGGTGATGACGGATGCCGTCTCGACGCCTGCGACCTTGCCCGCCTGCTCCATCGTCATGCGCGCGGTATCGACCTTGCTATCGGCCCCGTTGACGAGCAGGAGCGCGAGGAACGCGCTGGTGACGGCGGAAATCATGAGCATGGAAATCCATGCGGGCCACATCATCCACTTGGTGGCCGTGTCGGTGATGGTCGGCAGCTTGTAGGCGATGGCATTGGTGCCGTACATCAGGCACCCTGCCCCGATGGCACTGACGCCACCGACGAGAGGCTGCGCCCACGCCACGCTGTCGGGCAGGACGCTATCAGCGTTGAGCGAGGTCACGTAGAAGAACAGACCCGCCATGATGATGTTGGCGAGCAAAAGGATGGCGTTGTTCCATGGCTGGCCGTTGAGCAGGGCTTTCTTCTCGCGCTGCATCCCGTGGACTTCGTTCGCATAGATGGTGCGTTCGTTCTGCACGATCCTGGCGGATGTTTCGGTATCGAGGGTGATGGTCATGCTTTGCTCCCGGTCGAGTGTTCGGGCTGCGGCGACGTGGGAATGGTGCCGTTTCGGATGCGATCGGCGATCAGCGCGAGTGTCTCGCGGGTCTGCCGGTCATCGTCGGGGTCGGGCTTCGATTCGGTATCGAGAGAACGGGTCATTGTTTTCTCCGGGAAGGTGCAAGCGCGCGGAGGCGTCCCCACGGGACGCGACCGGATGCGGCGGTGGCTGCGCGACTGGTGAAGGAGATTGCCCCGCCAAGGGCAGCGCCTGCGATACGCTCTCCGAGCGTCGGCGGGACATCATGGGATTGTTCGGTTTCATGCTGTGGTTCGACCCAGACGATGACGCCTTGGCGATACAGGGCTTCGATGACGACGAGAGCTTCCTCGCGTCCATCGTTGTTGGGGTCATCGAACGCGCCGCAAAGCCCTGCGGCTTGCAGAGCATTGCGAACCAGCATGATCCGATTGTAATTCTGCGCGAGGAGCGCGCGATTGGTTTGCTCGTCGATGTCCATGACGGTCATTTATCCTCCCGGTCGAGGGCGGGACCGTTCGGCGGCCTCGCCATGCTCAGACCAGCGGTTTTCACGCCCCCTTGCGGGCGAGAAGCGCGGCGGTCCGGGGTGTGATGAGCGGGATAGGCTGACTGTCCTTGAACTCGCCGACCTTGCGCGTCTGCATGTTCTCGCCGTCACGGCTGTCGCGAACCTGTAGCTGCAAGAGCTTGACGAGGTTCGTTTGCTGTTCACGTCGAGCGAGGAGGATGGCGATGAGCGGACGGTACTGTGCATCGAGTGCCTCGGCCCCCATATGGTCGGGCCGAACCTCGAACATCTCCTTGTCCTCAAGCTCCTCGGCATCGCGGGCCTCCACGATTTCGAGAAACATCTCCGCGATGCGGTTTACCTGTTGGCCTCTATCGGCAACGAGGATCGCGATGACCGGCGCGTAGAGCGCGGCCAAATCTTCCGATGACGATCCTGCCTGCCGCGCCCCGCCCTGCTTCTGGTCAGAAGAGGACGGTGCGGGCGCGGCGCGCTTCACCGCCTTGAGCAATCACCATAGGCGAAATTGCTGGCACAGGGCGGACTCGTGGTTCTAGGGTGCGCGGTAGTCATAATCGAACTCCGATCGTTCGGTTTTGATGAGCCGATTGGTGGTGGTGGTACACCTTCAATCTGCGGGGTTGTCGTGTCGGGGCTTGCGCCTCGGCACGTCGATCTTCAGCCGTGCGGGCTGTGGTGTTCACCTTTCAGACGACGAGTCGTCAGGTCAAGTAAATTTCGGTACAGCGCACGTCTAACCACCTTTTTTCGGTGGCGAGTGCATGGCTGACCACCTTTTTTCTGGTGATTGGCGGCGGTGCTCAGGTGATTGGGGTGCTTGGCCGGTCACCACCTAAGTCATTGAAAATAAACTGATCACCTCCTGAACACTTGAACACCCAACCACCCATTGAACACCGATTGATCACCTGCTGACCCGGATTGACCGCGATTATCGGTTGGTGGCGGTCATCGGACGGCGATGGTGGATGGTGAGGCGAACGCGGCGACGCACGAGCCGGATCGCGAAAAGGTGTCGGAGCTTCGTCTTCTGTCGCCAGGGGGCGGACAAGATCACGCATCGGCATGGCCTGTCGTCGGCTTCGCTGCGCCAGCACGGCGCGCAGCGATCCAGTTGATCGACGGTTCGAGATTGAGCGTGCCCGCCTCGGCGCGTCGCGTCATCGCGACGAACGCCCCGCCGACGGATCGCACCGGCTTGGTCGGGTGATCCCGGTTCGTGTCGAGAACCGCGAGACAGATAGCGGCGCTGCGTGGACCCATTCGGGCGATACCGGAGCGCCATGCGCTCTCGGAGACGCCAAGCTCGGCGCGGCGCGCTTCGGCCACAAAGCCGACGAGCTGCCAGTTGATCTGTTCGGGATCGCCGAGGTTCTCGCTCCAGCGTTTCGGGGCAAGCTGGATCAGGTGCTTGGCGGTAATCGCCGAGGTCTGATTTTTGACGACGGGACGATTTTCGGGGTTGTCAGCGATCTGGCCGCCCGCACACTTCATTTCTAAGCCTGATCCGGCATGAGCCGGGTCACTGAAATCAGCATTTTTGCCGCCTTCAGGCGGCTCCGCATTTCTACAAGTGTACAGTTTTAAGGGTGTTGTATGGTATTTATGTCGGACATCTATGTCTGACTGGTCGGACATATTAACAGCATCAAGGCGGTTATCCACCGGAGCGGGGGAGGCCGCGTCGAGTGCGTCCAGCGCCTCGATCAGCGTGTCGACGGCCAACGTCAGCTTGGCCTGAACGCGGGTGAGAGAAGGCAGGTCATGGATGGTGCGAACGATGCGAGCAGGGGCCGTGTCGTAGATGGCCCACATCTGGCTGCGAAGCTCAGCCAAGACGGGGTAGTCCTCGGCACTGGCGAGGGCATCCTTGAGACGGGCGCGTAGATTGTTCACGCCTTGGCGAGCGGCACGGTATTCGCGCTCGATGTCGGCCCGGTTGGTCGCCAGAGCGGCCAGCTCGGCCTGCCGTTCCAGGATCGGGGCGAGCGAAATGCCATGTGCCCAAAGGAGTTCGCCGGTCTGACGGCATCGCTTGGCATGACGGTGGCCATTGGCCAGCACGTCTTTCCTGATGAAGCCGCGTTCGATCAGCATTTTCTCGATCCGGTGGATCGTGCGCGTGTCACAGTTCAGGTTGTAGGCGAGATCATCCACCCGCTCATAGCACCATGGGGTGCGAGCGTTCTGCACGTCGTCAGGGGAGACGCGCTCGGCGGCGTACCGGAGGTAATCGACAGCTTTGTCGGTTACGTTCAGGAGGACGCGGCAATCCGAGATGTTGCGGACAGCTTGGTGAAGAGCGGCCTTTGGTTTAGTCTTATGGTTGTGTCGTAAGGTCATATCTCTCTCTACGGGTTATAGACCCGGAGAGCGGAAGAAACTCGATCACGCGCACGTGTCCCGTGGCGTGAAAACGCGAAAATCGCTTGATTGTCGGAGGGAGCGTCTCTAAGTTCGCTGGTGTCAAGGCAGCTTTTTAGAGCTTTTCCCCCCTCGGTGAGCATCCGCTTTCCGGGGGGTTCTCTTTTCTAGGCTACAGTTTCCTCCTTTTCTCCAGTCTCTACGAATGCCGGATCATCATCCGGGATGATGAAGGTCGATAACGGCACTCCAATCGCTTTCGCAACATGTGCCAGCTTTCCAAGAGACACACGGCTCCGCCCGACTTCGACAGCCGAGAGAGTGCCTTTTTTCATCCCTATACGGGCACCAAAAGCGGGTTGAGAAAGACCCATGCTTTCTCGAACCTCACGTAATCGCCTGCTCGCATAGAGATCCGCCTTCTTGGTTATACCGTGCGAATCCTCCATCTAACGATATGTCTAATAAATGTAGACATCAGGCAAGCTAAAAATTTTCAGTTAGTTAAGATTATAACTTCTCTCGGGAATAGGATCGCTTCTAACAGCTTGTAGCTTCTATAGTTTTCGTATATACAAAAACTATGACGATGATTGTCTGGGATGAACCCAAGCGACAGACTAACCTCGCGCGTCACGGGTTGGACTTTGCCGATCTGGACGAGGGATTCTTCCTGAGCGCTGTCGTCGTTCCCGCCAAAGGAGAGCGCTACATGGCCATCGGCCATCTGAATGACGGAAAAATCGCTGTTGTTTTTGCCGTTCTGGGCACGGAAGGCGTTTCGGTGATCTCCATGCGTCCTGCGAGCCGCAAGGAAAGGAACCTGCTATGACCGATGGAAAGCACTCGCCGATCTCCGATGCAGAGGAGACCCGCATCCAGAAGATGATCGCCGAAGACCCCGACGCCCCCGAAGCCAGCGACGAGCAGATCGCCGCGGCAAAACCCTTTGCGGAGGCTTTTCCGGCTTTGGCTGCAAACATGCGCAAGAATGTCGGAGGTCGGCCGCGGTCGGCAACCCCCAAGGTGGCCGTGTCGATCCGGCTGGATCAGGATGTGGTCGCCAAGTTCAAGGCGACGGGGCCGGGATGGCAGAGCAGGATGAACGAGGTGCTTCGGCGTGAGGTCGTGACGGATCAGTGATGAACTCGATCAACGTCAGGCCTTCTCCGGTGGCACCCATCCCTTGCGAGCGAGAGTGTCGATCAATGTTGAGCGAGCGACCTTGAAAGTCCGGCAGACGGACGCCTTGCTCGCCCCGGCATCTAGCGCCGCCGTGATCTGCTCCATCTGTT
>JAULKR010065771.1:0-11261 GCA_032356305.1 Prasiola linearis | reverse complement strand
AGATCATCAATGATATCTTGGGCATTTTCAATGCCAACACTCAGCCTAACTAATTTTTCATAAATCTCTCCAATTAGACTAGCTGAATCATCTAAACTGGAGTGAGTCATAAGCCTTGGAACCTCAATCAATGTTTTGGTGAGTCCAAGGCTAACTGCTAAAGTTATAGAGTAAGATTCTTTTGCTAAAAAATTAACAAACTTTTTAGTGCGGTCGTTGTCACCTTTAAGCGTAAAGGCAATCATAAACCCTGCGTTTAGTTTACCGTTCTCGTCTTGCGTAAGAGTTTCAGAGGCAGCTTTAAAATTTGGATGTGATTCTAGGCCGGGATAAATAAGTGACTCGACGTCTGTGCTTTTTGAACTTAGATAATGGGCGATTTTTCTCGCATTTTCTTGCTGTTTCTTATACCGAAGATTTAAAGTAGGGACTCCGTGGTTTAAAATGTGCCAAGAAGATTTACTGTTGAGCACGGCGCCAAAATCTTTTCTGGCAACTTTGAGGGGTATGTTCCAAACCTTAGGGCAAACAACGGCCCCTCCGAGTTCTGTTCCAAACCCGGCAATATTCTTGGTTAAGCTTTGAATTGTAAAGTCTGCACCTAGAGATATTGGGTTACAGCCAATGGGAGTTGCGAAGGTATTGTCGATTGCGACTAAAATTTTTCTATCATCGGCTCTTGTCTTATTTAGTTCTTTGACCCGGTCGCAGATTTTTTTGAGCGGCGCTACTTTTAGATTTGGATTGGCGACAGACTCTAGATATACAAGTCTAAGGCTTTCGGGAGGATTGTCTAAAAAATCCACTTTCTGCGAATCTTTCCATTTTATATCTAAATTAAACTTTGGCAGCCAATTGGTAAAAAGACTATATGTGCATCCATAGATAGTGGGGTCTGATAAAACTGTGTCGCCAGATTTGAGAGCGGCCAAGCAAACAGCTGAGATGGCGCCCATGCCACTTGCAAAAGTAACCGCTGATTCACCTTTTTCAAGGTAGGCGAGCTGTTCTTCTAGCATTAGGTTGCTGGGTTCATCGAGGCGGTCATAAATCCAAATTGGCTTGTCTTGATTGTTTTCGTCTCCAAAATTTTGAAAACCTTTTGCGCCACGTTCTACAGACTCAAGTCTATAAGTTGTGTTTGAAGTCATGGGCGGAACAACGTGATTGGAAAAATCCCACGCTGTCGAAAAATTGCTTCCGTGCACTAGTCTTGTGTCTATTGAGACATTTTTTTCAGTAGGCTTTTTTGACTCACTCATGAAGTACTCCTTGGGGTCGAT
This sequence comes from Prasiola linearis, assembly GCA_032356305.1. Lineage (NCBI taxonomy): Eukaryota > Viridiplantae > Chlorophyta > Trebouxiophyceae > Prasiolales > Prasiolaceae > Prasiola > Prasiola linearis. The sequence goes on along the minus strand of JAULKR010065771.1, from coordinate 9,978 downwards.
TTTAAATGTGCAACTGTATTATTGGTTGAACAAACCGAGGTTTATATTTTGGAACCTGAACTTTAAAATTTGCCTTCTAATATTGTCCAGCTTCTTGTATAAAAAGATATGTCTACTCAGGTCAAAACATTTCCCGAAAGCAATTTTACTACGATAGTGATCAGTGACTTGCATTTGACTGAGGAGCACCACGTTGACCCTGACAGTCCGCTTTGGAAAAAATACAAGACTAAAGAGTTTTTCTTTGATGACCTTTTTGCTAACTGGCTAAGGTTTCAGATGGAGTCTAGTGACGGTCCTTTAGAGCTGGTTTTAAACGGTGATATTTTTGATTTTGACTCAGTCACTGAGTACCCTCAGAAACCTTCTTATAAAATCACTCATTTTGAAAAAAGCAGAACCATGTTTTCTCAAAAAGAAAAATCTGTTTTTAAAATCAATGTTGTTATAAGAGACCACGAAATTTGGTTTAACGCTGTTAAAGATTTTGTAGAAAAAGGCAATCGCCTTGTTTTTGTAATTGGAAACCATGATTTAGAGCTTCATTATATAGAAGTGCAAAAGAGGCTTTTGGAAGAGATCTGTATCGACGATCTAGCCAAAGACCGCGTTAGATTTTGTGAGTGGTTTTACCTTAGTCATAAAGACACACATATAGAGCATGGCAATCAGTATGACCCCTACTGTGTTTGTGAAAACCCCGTTTTCCCTCTCATAAGAGTTCACAATGATTTCAGAATTAGAATTCCGTTTGGAAATATGACTGCAAGATACATGGTAAATGTGATGGGTTTTTTCAATCCTCATAGCGAAGAGAATTACACTTTGACTTTTACAGAGTACATAAATTTCTTTTTTAAATTTCTAATCAAAAAGCAGCCTATAATTATTTGGACTTGGTTTTACAGCTCTATGGTCATTGCTTACAGATCTGTTCTTTATAAATTAAGAGAGCCTGTGGTGGATCCTTTTTCTTACGAGGAAAAAATAGAAAAAATTGCTATAAAATCTCAGACGACCCCCAGGGTTGTGAGAGAGTTGCTGGCATTGTCTGTGGCATCAGCAGTGAGTAAGCCTTGGAAAATATTGCAGGTGTTATGGATAGATAGAGCTTTTATTTTTCTTGTTGGTGTTTTATTTTTCGTCCAGCTATTTTTGGTGATAGATCAGCTAATAGATATTCAAATCTACTGGGCAATCATACCGATGTTACTGTTTGCACCGTTTTTTATCTTCTACTCAAGTACAATTGTAAATGGAGTTAAAGGTTCTAAAGACCCTGGTGAGCAGAGGTTGCGCTGGCTAAGCCTGCTCACTCAGACTCATAGAGTTGTTTTTGGTCACACACATATAGTAAGACATGAAATTATAGGTTCTGTTGAATATTTGAACCCGGGAAGCTGGTCCCCTATTTTCGAAGACATAGAATGTGAAAAACCACTTACAAGATTCGCGTTTGTAAAAATCAGCCCTTCAGACAAAGGTCGAGTTTCTGCGCTAAAGGAGTGGAAAGACGGCAAAGAAATTGACTATTATTCAGGCAAAGACTCAAATTAACACGCTGCGCATATTTAGATTTCAACACATCGACTTTGTGGTTACCCTATAGGGGAACATTAAAGGGAGGGCCTATGGCTACAGAAACATTAGTTGTGACAAGTAAGGTTAAAAAATTCATCAAAGAAAAAGGTGGATGTAACACTTCAGGTGAAACAGTAGATGCGTTAAGCAAAGCTGTAGAGAAATTATGTGAACGTGGGCTTGAGTCTGCAAAAGCTGACGGCCGTAAAACAGTTATGGCAAGAGACATAGTAGTAGATCACGTTTAGATTTCTAGTTTTAGGTTTCGATCAATTTTACGAAATCAGCCCAGGTGATTATGGTTAGCCCTAACTCCTGGGCTTTTTTTAATTTAGATCCGGCTGCCTCGCCAGCCAATACATAGTCGGTGTTTTTACTGACAGAGCCGCTCACAACAGCACCCATTAGCTTTAACTTTTTAGAGATGTCGTTTCGACTCATATCAAAGCTTCCAGTGATGACAATCTTCTTCCCTGTGAATTCATTTTCAGAAAAATTTTCAGATCCAAGTTCAGAACTTGGATTGATCCCCATATTAATGAGCTTATTGATCTCATCTACAAACGAAGGATTACTAAGTTCAGTGATGATGCTCTGAGTGACCTTTGGCCCAATATCGTTGAGCGCCTCTAATTCTTCTTCAGTAGCTGACAGAAACTTGTCTAGGTTTTTATACTTTTGAGCTAAGGTTTCCGACGTGCGACTGCCGACAAACCTTATGCCGAAACCAAAAATAAATTTTTCAAGAGATGCTGATTTACTATGTTCAATAGCTGAAAAAAGATTTTCAGTAGATTTTTCGCCGAAGCGCTCGAGCTCAGAGATTTTTTCTTTATCAAGTGAGTAGATGTCTGAAATGGTTCTTGCCATACCCAACTCGTAGAGTCTTTCAATAATACGATTACCGAGTTTGTCTATGTTAAGAGCCTGCCTAGAAACAAAATGTTTAAGCCTTTCGACCGTTGTAGCGGGGCACTTAAGGTTGACGCACCTCAAAGCGATTTCTTCGCCTTCCTGATTAAGTTGGCTTTTGCAGCTTGGACATTTAGTTGGACGTTTAGTTTTTTCAGAATCAGGCCTTCTTTTTTCTAAAACAACTTCGATCACTTCGGGTATCACCTCACCCGCTCTATGAATTAGAACATGGTCACCAACACGAACATCTTTTCGTTCAAGCTCTGAAAAATTATGAAGCGTAGCGTTTGAGATTGTAACACCTCCAACTGAGACTGGTTTTAAGACTGCAACCGGTGTAACAACTCCTGTTCTGCCAACCTGAAGATCTATAGATAAAACTTCAGTGATTTCTTGCTCAGGTTTAAACTTGGCCGCTGCTGCCCACCTGGGGTTCCGAGCCACAAAACCAAGTTCATCTTGCAGTGTAATTGAATTGGTTTTGATCACAATCCCATCGATATCAAAAGGCAGTGATTTTTTTCTTTTCACTATGTCATTGTAGTAGCTCACAAGATCGTTAGGTTTTGAACATAGCTTGTAAACGTCATATTGGAGCGCTGTGGGTAGGCCAAGTGACTTTGTAAGCTCTAAAAATTCTTTTTGTGTTTTGAAATCTAGCCCTTTAACAGTTCCTGGTGCGTAGCCATAGAACTTTAACGGTCTAGAGGCGGCCACTCTAGAGTCCAATTGTCTTATAGAGCCGGCGGCAGCATTTCTAGGGTTGGCAAAAGCTGACAATCCATTCTCTTCTTGCTCTTTGTTGAGTTTTTCAAAGTCTTTCTTGAGAATCACAATTTCTCCACGCACTTCAAAAAGCTCTGGAGGAGTTTTGGTTTTAAGTTTAAGCGGGATGGATCTGATAGTTTTGATGTTTGATAAAACATCTTCACCAATTTTACCGTTGCCTCTAGTTATGGCGGCGGTTAGAGCCCCATTCTCATAAATAAGTTCAATGGCTAAACCATCAAACTTAGGCTCGCAAAAATATTCAAGATCTTCTTCGGAGGCTAGAGCTTTTTTTGTTTTTAGATCAAAATCTAGAATTTCATCAGTGTTGTAGGTGTTTTGAAGCGAGAGCATTGGTGTGGAGTGTGCCTTTTTTTCAAAACCAACTGCGGGAGCATCGCTTACCCTTTGGGTGGGTGAGTCTGATGTCAAAAACTCAGGGTTTTGTCTCTCGATATCTTTGAGTTCTTGAAAAAGCTTGTCGTACTCGTAATCTGTGATTTCGGGCTGAGAATCCATGTAGTAAAGATGATCGTGGTGAAGGATGGATTTAACCAGCTCCTGGTGACGTTTTTTTTTGATTTTGCTGTCATTTTTTAGAGAATTAGCCATATATTATTGAACCTATTTTTGATTACCAGTTTATAAAAGCACTATACAGAACAAGAGCTTGACGGGCTATGGGGCAGTGCTTAAACCAAGCTATGATCAATAAAGAAAATCTAGAAAAAGCAGCCAAACTTTCAATGCTCAAACTGACTCCAGAAGAGCAAGAAAAGACCCTCAATGAGATGACAAAAATTCTTGAGCATTTCAAAGAACTTCAGGGCGTCGACACTACAGGTGTTGAGCCACTGCACAATTCAGTTCTCATGGAAAATGTGTGGAGAAAAGATGATGTCAGCATCAAAGAGAGCCTGGAAGAGTTGAAGTCGGTACTCAAAGACACGTTAGAGGGACAAATTAAAGTTCCTCAGGTGGTGTAAGATGAATTTAAGTTCAGTAAAAGATTACCATGAGAAACTTCAGTCAGGTGCAACGACTGCTGTGGCGACTATAGAGTCTTACTTTAAAAATATTGAGGCTGGCGACGATGCTATCAACTCCTTTATATCGACAGATAAGGAGGCGGCTCTTAAAACAGCTGCTGCTGTAGATGAAAAAGTAAAGTCTGGTGACGAACTTGGACTTCTTGAGGGCGTTCCGTTTTCAATCAAAGATATGTTCTGCACTAAGGGTGTTGCCACGACTGCTGGCTCTAGAATGCTAAAAGACTTTGTTCCTCCTTATGACGCAACTGTCATTAAAAACTTAAAAAAACAGGGTGCTATAATTCTTGGGAAAGCCAATCAAGATGAGTTCGCGATGGGTTCCTCAAATGAAACTTCGTTCTTCGGACCGTCCTTGAACCCTTGGAATAAAAAACGTGTGCCGGGTGGTTCATCGGGTGGTTCTGCGGCGAGTGTAGCTGCTAGAATGGCGATGTGTTCTCTTGGAACAGATACAGGCGGTTCAGTTAGGCAGCCTGCTCATTTTTGTGGGACGGTCGGCTTTAAGCCAACTTACGGTAGAATCAGTAGGTACGGGGTTATAGCTTTTGCCTCTAGTTTAGATCAAACAGGTTTCTTTTCTTTAAAAGTTGAGGATGCGTTTAGAACTGCACAGGCTGTTGCCGGTAAAGATGTGAACGACAACACAACATCTTCAGCAGAGGTTCCTAACTGGTTAGAGATGGCTAAAAGTTTTAGTGGCGACCTCAAAGGTAAAAAAATTGGATTGGTCAAAGAGTACGAAGAGAGTGCTGTTGATCCATGTGTGAAAGACACTCTAGATAAGGCTAAAGAGCTTTTAAAATCTAAAGGCGCTGAACTGATCGAGGTTTCGCTCCCATTAGTAAAACATGGCGTTTCTGCATACTACCTAGTGGCAACAAGCGAGGCTGCGAGCAATCTCTCTAGGTATGACGGTGTTCGCTATGGTCATAGATCTGAATTGGCCGAATCTGGAAAGCTTTCTCTTGAGGACTTTTATGCGCAAAATCGTACGGAAGGTTTTGGCGATGAAGTTAAGCGCAGAATTCTTTTGGGGAACTTCGCTTTATCAAGCGGTTACTATGATGCTTATTATAAGAAAGCTTGCCAAATCAGATCTATGATTCGTGATCAGTACATGGACGCCTTTGAAAAAGTTGATTGCATTTTGGCGCCGGTTGCTTCTTCAACAGCCTTTGAATTAGCGGACCGAATCAATGATCCCATGAGAAAGTTTTTAAATGATTACTTTACTGTGACAGTAAATTTAGCTGGTCTGCCAGGTTTAACAGTTCCTATACAAAAAACAGAAAACAATTTGCCGTGTGGTGTTCAACTCATAGCAAACCAATTTAAAGAAGAAGAGCTTTTTGAAGTAGGTCAGACTTTAGAAAATGAATTCAAATTTTATAAGGAGGTTCCAAATGTCTGATAGATATCTAGAGAATTGGGACGTGGTTATTGGTTTGGAAATTCGCGCTCAGCTCGCGTCACAAACTAAAATTTTTGCAGGTGACTCAGCAACTTACAGCGAGCAGCCTAATGAAAATATTTCTACTGTCACGCTTGGAATGCCAGGTGCGCTTCCGGTGGTAAACGAAAAAGCAATAGAGCTTTCTGTAAAGATGGGTCTTGCACTTGGATCTGATATTAGAAAAAAATCTGTGTTTTCTAGGAAGCATTATTTTTACCCTGATCTTCCAAAGGGATATCAGATCTCTCAATTTGATCTTCCTATTTGTGAGGGTGGAGAGGTTGAATTTTTTGTGGATGACGAGCTTAAGAAAGTTCGTATTGAGCGCGCTCATATGGAAGAAGACGCGGGCAAGTCTACTCACAGAGGTGGTTACAGCTTAATTGATTACAACAGAGCCGGCGTTCCACTTTTAGAAATTGTGACAAAGCCTGATATGACCAGCCCTAAAGAAGCTGCTGAATACGCAAGAACTGTAAGAAGCATCCTCCGCTATCTTGAGGTTTGCGATGGTAATTTAGAAGAAGGTTCAATGCGTTGTGACTGTAACATCAGTTTAAAGGCTAAAGGAGCCAAAGAGCTTGGAACAAGAACAGAGTTAAAAAACATCAACTCATTTCGTTTTGTTGAAAAAGCCTTGGAGTTTGAAATTTCAAGACAGGCCGCTTTACTTGAGGCGGGTGAAAAAATCACTCAAGAAACCAGGCTTTACGATTCAACAAAAAACAAAACTTTTTCCATGCGCGCTAAAGAAGACGCTATGGACTACAGGTATTTTCCTGATCCAGATTTGTTGCCCGTAGAACTCACAGATGAGTACATTCAAAAAATTAGAGAAACGTTACCAGAGCTACCAAAAGCAAAAGCAGAGAGATTCCAAAAAGAATACGGTTTGCCAGAATATGATTCTTTGGTGATGACCTCCGATAAGACAATGTCTATTTATTTTGAAGAGGTGGCCAAGCTTTCAAAAAACAGTAAGGCAGCTTCGAACTGGATCATGGGTGAGCTTCTCAAAAACCTTAAAGAGGATAAGGTTGAGTTTGAAGACATAAAAGTCCAAGCAGGTTCTCTCGCTGAAATGATCAAAATGATTGATTCAGGAAAAATTTCAGGAAAAATTGCTAAGCAAGTTTTTCAAGAAATGTGGAACACTGGTGAAGAGTCCACTAAGATCGTTGAGTCCAAGGGTCTAGCACAAATTTCAGACCCTAAGTTAGTAGAAGAAATTGTCGACAAGGTTCTTGCGGCGAGTCCAGGACAGATCGAGCAGTACCGAAGTGGTAAAAGTAACCTTTATGGTTTTTTTGTTGGCCAAGTTATGAAAGAATCTAAAGGGCAGGCCAATCCTGCTTTGATTAATAAATTTTTGAAGGAGAAGTTAGACTCTAGATTTCAGCAGCACTCGATTTAGGCAGCAACTCTTTCTTATGTTTGATTTCAAAGAAGTCAAAATCAGGAGAGTTTATTGTTTTAGAGGACAAGTCTATTATCACTCGATTGGGTCAGGGCGTTCAAAAAGAAGGTAGAATCACTAAAGAGGCGTTGCTGAGAGCGGCGCAGGCTTTTACGGTCTTCAAAGAAATGATTGAGATTCACAATGTTGAACACATCTCAGCTGTGACCACAGCTGCAGCAAGAGAAGCATCAAATTTCAACGAGCTTCAAGCACTTGGTCTTGAGTATGGTCTTCCAATAGAAATCATCACTGGTGAAAGAGAGGCTGAACTCAGTTTTTCTGGAGCTGTTGCAAAGACTGCGGTCGCTGAGTCACTGCTTTTAGACATTGGTGGTGGATCAACTGAAATGGCCTACTACAAGGCTGATGGAAAGCTTTTTTTAAGATCTTTATCTCTTGGTAGCGTAAGATTGGGTGAAATGTTCGTCACTGACTGGGCTGCTTTGGAAAGAGAAGACTTAGAGAAAATGAGAGATCAAATTACAAAGACTCTTGAGCTTTCTTGGGAGAATGAGCGCCCACCTCAAAAAAAATGGGTTGCTGTTGCAGGAACCCCTACAAGCCTTAAAGCAGTTCAAATAGGTGAGTTCAACGTTGATAAAATCAACGGATCAAAGATGTCGCTTAAAGAAGTTAAGGAAATCAACAATCGACTTTTAGACATGCCTCTCATCGAGAGAAGAAAAACGCCGGGTTTGCAGCCAAAGCGAGCTGATGTGATTCCAGTTGGCGGCTTGATATTAGAAACCTTGATGACGTGGGCTAAAGTTGAAGAGATTGAAATTTCAACTGGAGGACTCAGATATGGTTTGGCTAAAAGCTTTTCTTAAATCATCTATTCTATTCGGTTTTTTCTTTTGTTCAAATTTTGCATACTCTGATTCAAATAATTCAAAAATAAATTTTAAAACAAGATCTGTAGAAGTTGGAAAAAAAAATCTAAATGTTCTGATAGCTGATACTGATTCTAAAAGAGCACAAGGAATGATGTTTAAGGCTAGCTGGCCTAAAAATATTGAAGGCATGTTGTTCATATTTGATGGGCAAAGCCGGCGTTCTTTTTGGATGAAAAACACTTTACTGCCCTTAAGTCTTGGTTTTTTTGATTCAGGTGGTGTGCTTTTGGAAACGGCAAGTATGGACCCACCTAAAAGTTTAGCTCAAGTGAAAATAGACCGTGTACTCAGCTTAAAACCTGCAAAATTTGTTCTTGAAGTGCCTAAGGGCTGGTTTAAAAAAGAAGGCATCGAGGCTGGCTCTAAGCTTCGACTTCTCTAAGCTTCAAGCCTTTTGGACCAAAAGCACAAAAAATATTTTTAATTGTTCAAAAGTGTGATCTAATTTTCGATAGATGGCCTGAGGGTCAATACAATTTAGGAGCAGCGTACATGTTTAAAAAAGGATTTTTCTACATAGTCTTAGTTTTGTCGATCGGTATGAACACCGGTTGTAGTTCAAGCAGTGATTCTGGTGAGGACTTGGACATTTCAGAGATCAAAGAAATCGAAACAACTGGAGAGTTCAGTGAAGACGAGTTCTTTTCTGCTGACGACGGGTTAGACACGGAAGAGACAGAGCTTGTTGATGAAGTTGCTGGACTTGATGAAGAGATTAGCGAAGAGGTTGCAGGTTTAGAAGACGGTCTTTCCGACGAACTACAATTAGAAGATGTGGCGGATGGTGCCGCAGACGAGGTAGTTGCTCTAGAAGGATCAGATGTTTTAGATGAACTAAACTTAGATGAAGAAGCTCCAGTAGGAAACAATCAGGATGTAACAGTCTCTGCTGAAGATCTTGGATTTGAAGATGGTGAAGACATCTTTGGTGATGAGACTGTAGGCGAAGAAACAGTTGCTGCTAGTAATGACGAGTTAGACTTAGATTCTGAAGGCGATTTATTTAGAGAAGACACCGTTGCTACTAATGATGGAGATCTGCTTGGTGTTGAAGATGATGAGTTTTTCTCTGACTCCGGAGACACGTTCACTGAAGAAGAGGTTTCTACTCCAGGGTTTGTCTCGTCTGATAGCGGAGATGTGACAGCCTCTCAAACTTTATCTGAAGACGTTACAATTGATGACGTAGATTATTCTGACGAGGTAGCCTCTAACGATCAAAGCGCTTCACAGCTTTTAAATGAAGATGATGTTTCGATCGACGTTGATTACTCTAATGATGGTTACACGGCGGTTGCTTCTAACTCTGAAAAAACTTACATCCCAGTTAAAAAAATGCAGACAGTGCCTTATTCAAAAAATGGCGTGCTTGTGAATGCAATTTACTTTGTAAGGTCTGGCGATTCACTAGCTAAGATTGGCAGTAAGATTTATGGTAATGGAAGTGCTGTAGATTTCAGAATTGTAAACCCACATTTGAGACCCGGCGCTTTAAAGGTCGGCCAAAAGGTTTATTATAACTCTCCAAATAGATCTCAGGACCGTTCGAGACTTCTTACTTATTATGAAGATGTCCGCATGCCAGCGCAGACTTATTCTGCCGCTGCGGGTGAAAATATAAGAAAGATTTCTGAAAACTTATTAGGTCACCCAAGAAGTTGGATGGAAGTTTGGGCTTCTAATCAACAGATTCAGGAAAAATGGGCTTTAGAGGCTCCTCAACAGATAAGGTACTGGCAAGGTAACCAGGCGCCGGTTCCTACTTTAGCTAGCAATCAAACACCTAAAATTGATCCTGCTGTTCAAAGGGCTGAAGTTGCAAGGCAACAGCAGCAGCAGGCAGCTAGTCTGCGG
>JAULKR010065660.1:0-11267 GCA_032356305.1 Prasiola linearis | reverse complement strand
AGGGGGGAGGGGGGAGGGGGGGAAACGCACGACGAGGCAAGCTGGTTGTCAGGGTCCTCTGGGTCGGTCGGCTGCCCGAACAAGACAGGCAGTGGCCCCAGCTTTGCCGTGGCTTCCTCCGGGATGGCCAGCCCTAGCCCCTTGCTGCCGTCCATGAACGACTCGTTGTTCTCGGGCATCTGCTGGCCCTGCATGAAGAGGCGTGTAATTTGAAGTACGGGAAGCACCACATCGAGAGGTCACATGCATGTCATGGGGCAATGGATGCCTCAGTGGTGCGTTGCTTGCCAGCGTGTCGAAACCCTCTGGCCATAGCTTGTGCAGTAGCAAGCCTTGCTAAACCTTGGTAAACCTTGGTGGACCTTGGTGGACCTTGGCAGACCTTGCTAAACCTTGCTAAACCGTGGTAAACCTTGGAGGACCTTGGGAGATCAACAAGGGTGGGGATAAAGGCAGCTGTGCATCGAACCTCGTAGCCGCCACCATAGGCCGGCTCGGGGGGCGCTCTGTCGCTGCGCCTGCCAGGAGTACCACCTCCAGTGGACTGCAGCTGCGGGCGGGGGGGCGCTCTCCGCTGACCGCCGGCAGATCCGTCGGCACAGGCCTTCAGACGCCGATACCACCCCAGCATCTCCGCCGGCGTCTCTGATCTGATGACCAGCGATTGGTGCTGTGGCCCGCCACGACAACAGCAGATCCTCACCTTCCCTCAGCTTCCCTCAGCCACCGATGACATGCCTTACACTGTGATCTCGGCACAGCTCCTTTGTCGTCCCTCAGCCACCGGTGGGCATGCCGCAAGTGATGCCTCGGCACAGCTGTGTCTGACGGCAACAGGCTGGCGCCCCACGCATGGTGGTCAGAAGACGCTCGGAGGTACAGTGCTGACCAATTGCATCAAGCAACAGATCGAATCACGACTGCAACAAACCGACCCCGTGCACACATGCAAACCTGGCATGTCGCAGCCATCAGGGATGCGCAGCTGTCACTGACGTGGACAGTGCAGCAGAAGGAACCTTGCCCTGGAGCACTGAGACGTATGAAGCATGTGATTACGTAAGGAAGCGTCATGGCTCATGAGATAACAGACACTACCATAGGGGTTACAGAAGGGGTTGCTGTCGAAGACACAAGCTCAAAGGGTGTGCTGTGTCTGACAGCCTGTCTGACAGCCTCAGTCGTCTCATGAAGGACTGGGCAGGCACATGGGAGTGCATTGGTTGATGCTCTGTGCAAGTTCGTTCCCAATGCCTGCATTCGGAGTAGATGTTCCTTCTTCCCTGACTGATTGACCGACAGATTGACTTCCCGCCTCTGCTCCGAGAGGAGCCTCTCATCGTCACTAGTGCACCCTAGTATGACAACGACCTGGCTGCAATCCCGTTTCAGCTGCACAAGAGCTTTCGAGGCACCGTCTCCAAAGCGATGTCGGTGTCAGACAGCACCTTCTTGACCGCAGCCTTGGAGGGATCCTTGTGTGAGATCTTGAGCAGCTGAGAGGGCCCCTGCAGGCTCCGTCCAGGGCGGGCAGTGTTGCCCTGCTCATCCATCTGCTCCACTCGGCATTGCCTGCAGGGGTGCCTCAACATGGCTATCAGCTTCGGTACATGCGTCAAGTGATGACGTCATGGGTGAGGAGCGAAGGAGGTCAGCCACTTGGGTTTCTTTTACTTTGCGCCAGATGGTCGAGAAAATTGGGAATTGAAACAATCCCCAATCAGCTATTGTATTAGCGATACAGAACATGTGGACAGGTGCAGAGACAGAATGGTCTTGTCAATTGTCAATTCTTGCAGTCGACGGAATGGTTGCAAAGACACCGGTCCCTCGCAAATGAGCATTGATGCCGATCCCATGGTGCAGCAATGCTGCGGGCAACTGATGCAGCGGCAGTCGCACGGTCGTTCGCGACTGTCGTTCGGGAATGTCATTTGGGAGTGAGTGGGATGGTGTGTTGTCGAGGCTCACTTGATGTCGATGAGGCCCCTGTAGTTGGGGGGATCATCTGCAGTCTTGAAGTAGTACAGCATGCCTTTGGTGTCTGTGAAGACGAACCTACGACCGCCCCTCCTCAGCATGAACACGACATCATCGCAGGGCGACAGCGCCCCTAGGCCCCCGGACCAGGATGCATTAACAAGACCATGGCACCAGCATGCATGAACAAGACCAAGGCACCAGTGTGCATGAACACCAGTGTGCATATACGAGACCAAGGCACCAGAGTGCATGAACAAGACCAAGGCACCAGGGGGAAGAAGCAACCATGACATCAAGAAAGGAGGGCAGGTACCCACCATCGCTTCTGCCACTTCCAGCCCTCCGGCAAGTTCTGGCGGGTGCTGTTCTCTCCGATACGTTTGTCAAGATACCTGCAGGAATGGTTGCAACCCTTTTCAGATGACTCTGTGGACGATTCATTGCAGAGAGGCTGATGGGCACCAGACTCACGCATCGCCGTTGCCGCTGTAACTGTCTGTGTCATGACACTCGACTTTGATTAGACACAGCTGCACAGGTCAGGGCATGAGTAGCAGCTGCACCCGGGGGTCTGAACCAAACCCTGCAGGAGGGGGCCCCACATGATGATGAGTCACCGTGGCTGCACTCATCATCATCATCTGGGGCCATATGATGATGATGAGTCACGGTGACTCTCCATCATATGGCCCCAGTCAGCCTCGGGCGGATAGAGGGGGGGGGGGGGGGGGGGGGGAGCACAGGTCAAGACGCGAAACGAAGGTTGCATCTCAGGGGTCTGGTCAAATCAGGCCTCAGGCCCCTGCTGTAGGGCAGAGATGATGGAGATGATGGAGAGTCACCGTAACTGCACTCTGACAGACAGTCAGACAGACAGACAGACAGACAGTCAGTCAGTCACACAGTCAGTGGCGGGCGGAGAGGGGCACCCCATCTTGAAGTCATCATCGCCAGGGGTCTTCGAGGGTACCGCCTGCGGCTTGGGAGCGAGGCTGGGCTTGGGCGCGGGTTTGTCATCGGTGTCGTCACTGTCGTCATCATCATCGTCATCATCGACGGAGCCTTCCTCAGAGTCATCGTCGTCATCTGCCGGCTTCATTCCCGCCCCTGCAACACAGCAACAACGCGTGGCTGATGTACCAACGACAGCCCGAAAGGAGGTGCCCATAGCCAAGTTACTGCCTTGGCAGCTGCTTCTGCAGAATTACAAGGCTCAGTGGGTTTTTAAGCATGGCAGGGAAACAGCTGCCCTTGAGTACTCCAGACGGTACTGGCGGTATCTCCATTGCACCATGTTCTCTTGGGACAAAGACGAGAATTTGGAACCGACGACAAGGTCCCACATCAGCAGCACAAAGGATCTCTGCACTGAGCATGTGCAAGACGGTGGAGTGCACTGCCAGACACGGACGTCAGCATTGCTCTGCACTCCAGCATGAAAGCCACGTGAGGGCATTGGGCAAATCGTGGGAATGCACACTGCACTGCCTGAACGAAATTTTCGCGGCCACATCCAGGCAAAGACTGTAAAGGAAGCACCATCTTCGATCAGCTGCATGTCCTCCAAATTCCGCAGGTGGTCAGACCGCTGCATCATGGCATGGCGGAAGAATGCTGCTGTGACGTAATCTTCTTCCATCTCCACCTATCCATGTCAGCAGCTCTACAGTCATCTGTGCAACCTTACCACCCGCGCAACTGCGGAGCTGAGGCGAGCACTGTATCACACTATTGCATGCTTGAACTTCGTAAAGTAGTCAAGGTAGCAGTCAAGGCAAAGCAACAAGTGCGATCGCCTCCCACAGATCAACTCCTGGTCGATTGCGAAGCTCGGTCCGGCCCTGCTCGATCTACGACAGCTGAGTGGATAGAAAGATGAGGCTAGATGACCACATCTGTGAATTCATCTGCCTGACGCCATAAACCAGAAGCACAACAGAGCATGAAGTGATTGGTCGATTCTGCCGATTTGTGTGAGCTTGACCTTCAGCTAGACCTTTGGAATAAAACACCAAAGCAAGATAAAGTATCATGATGAAGCAGATTCCGACACTCAACTTTACTCAAAATTCTCTGGTACATGAACTTGTACACCTTCGAGGTTTCATTCTCCTTCTTTCTTGCTTTCCACTCCTGCAGTTCCTTCCTCCATCCCACTCACTCACTTGCGTGCGCACGCATGCTCTCTCTCTCTCTCTCTCTCTCTCTCTCTCTCTCTCTCTCTCTCTCTTTTCTCCCCCCTCTCCCTCTCTCTCTCTCTCCCACTCTCTCCCTCCCTCCCATTCTCCCCATCCATCCCTCACCCTCCCTCTCCCTCTTCCTCCATCTCTTCCCTTCGCTACATTCGGTGAGTAGCGGCGTACATCGGGATGAATATTGCTAGCACGTTGCTGCATGAGCAGAAACTGAGGTACATTCTCACCAGCTGCTTGGCAATTTCGATCGCCTCATCCCGCCAGCCATCTAAGCAAACATTGACGTGTGCCAGCACGGCTCGTTCAAAAGCTGGGAATTGCGACGTTCGCCTCTCGTCGATGCGGCCGTCCTCTGTGTACTTGCTGGAGTTCCGAGAGGCTGCCCTGTGCTTCTCGGGCAAAAGCACCCTCAGCACATGCTTTGCACACGAAACACTTTATTTTTTGCAAAGTCTGCAAAGTCTGCAAAGTCTGTAAAGTCTGCAAAAGGGCAATATTGCCAAAGCAATCACTTCAGTCAAACAATACTAGGCCCTATCAGATGACTAGCGACTGGCCGGCTCACAGTGCAGAGCAGCTCATGCCTCGTGCCGCATGACTGACTGACAGACAGACGACTACCTTGCAGCCTCGACCAACAGAAGGTGGATTCGATGAACAGCTGTGATGATTGGGTCGGCGATGAGAATCATAGATTCCTCGATCAAACGTCGCAACCCGGACTCCGGCGACACCAGGTGCCTCTGATACCCATCCGCCTCTCGACACACCTGCATGTGTCCATTGAAGCTTACATTGACATCGCATCGTCGTTGTTCTGGCAACCTCAGTCAGGGAAAGACGGCTTGCGCGCATCGTTGCTTTAGTGCAGCAGCAACACCTTGAGCTCTGAGGCTGTATCCTCTGCAGAGCAAATGAGCCGCAAATAACAGTGCACAGCTTTACACCGCCAACAGTTTGCATTCAACGAAAGGTGAGAAGGTGCAGCACCGTTTTGACGTTTTCCAGCTGGAAACGGACATCGAGTGGCAGCCGGCTAACCAACCCTGTAAGTCCTTCCTGACTGGCGAACACTTTTCGAATGCGACTGGTCACTTCGGGATCCTGCAATCATATGTGTAGGCAATGATGACACAGACGTACTGCAAGACGTGTTTGCAAATATTTTAACAAGCGGTAACTGAGCATACCATGGTGGACATACCATGAGCTTGTCAGCAGGTAATGGTCATGATAGAGTAAGAGCAAACCTCAAGAGCGCGTGCATATGCCCTTTCGAAATTTCTGCATTGGTGGAAAACGTCTTTGATACCCTTCGGCGCCTTGCCAAAGGACAGAAGCTCTTTCTCCACTTGAGTGCGCTTCGCATTGAGGCCATTGATCACCTAAAACCGGTTGAAAGGCATCACATCACGACCATGCGCTTTCTGAAGCTGAAAAGCTTAAGGGACACGAATTTCAGCACTGGATGGCTGGCATTCAGATGAAACTGAAGTGCAACTTGTCAGATCTCAAATCAGTTGATGAGCTGAGTGCACCTCTCCTATCATGTCCGGATCGAGCGACACTATCTCTGATACTTGCGCAGCATCCTGCTGAGCTCCAGCACGACTCGACATCGTTGACAGCACTGTAT
Organism: Prasiola linearis; assembly: GCA_032356305.1. Taxonomy (NCBI): domain Eukaryota; kingdom Viridiplantae; phylum Chlorophyta; class Trebouxiophyceae; order Prasiolales; family Prasiolaceae; genus Prasiola; species Prasiola linearis. Next base: position 5,453 of record JAULKR010065660.1, on the reverse strand, counting down.
TCAACGCGCAAAACTGGCTGTTACCATGCACAGCCAGGCCCTCTCACGTCAGAACCACGTCGGTGAGGTATAAAATCTTGATTCTTAATTCTTCATCGATGCTGGGCAACCTTTCAGCGATGCTGGGTACTCAAGGCGTTATTAGCAATGCAAGGTCAAAGTTGTTTGTGTTCGGCCACTCTACCGGCTAAACTTTATTGGCTAAACTCCTTGCGCATAGTTGACACATTGGCCCAGTTGACAATTGCCCCTAGACTCTAGGGCCTAGAGTGAAGAAGAAAGTTGAAACGGTCGAGGTAGCGTTGGTTTTTATCTTCCGTACGATGCTCGCTCTACCGCACCGACTGTATGCCATGAGGGATGAACCTGATCATATTCGCGTATTCATCGCTTGCAATATGAAACAAGCTGTAAAATGTGAAGCGTCTAGCCCGCGTCATCTACATGCAATAGATTTTAATTAGAGTGTCCGCGCCTGTGCATGTTTCACTCGACCAGCCTGACTTTGGCGCTACTGTTGCTGCAATGCGGTCCTCCGGCAGCATTTTGGGCTTTCGTTATCGCACCACGATCTCTCCTGATTCTGATAGCTCTTGCCAGGTATGAAGCTCTGCTGTCAATAAAATGTTCGTGCAAGTATATGCTCAAAGCTCAGGTGAGTTGGTGTTGTGACGGAAGCTATGTCCCGAACAGTTCTTTTTATTGGACGGGAACTCTCATAGCCAGCGCTGTCGCCCTGCAAGGTACAACTGTCAAGATTCGTTGCGAATAAAGTCAAAATAAGCTTTTCAAAAGGAAAGGCAGGACGCCTTGGCATGTGACGGTGAAGGCATAGTGAGCCACTTACCCAGCACGAAGGCTGCCTCATTGGCTGTACTCATCGTTGTGTCCGTGGAAGAAGCTGCTCGCTACACACTATATCTCTTACACAGGTTTCTCGTCACTGCTTTTTCCCTGCAAACTCTTGCACGGAATACCTGACACAGCGCTTCCCATGGTACTCATGGCAAGCATAATGGACCGACTATTACTTTTTGTAACATTGCTGCAGGCGCGCTTTGCGAATGCTCTCGGGTGCCGCCCTCAAAAGCCCTCACCTTTCTTTTCGATCTTATGACGAGGTTTGCACACTTTACACACAGACATTTAAGCGCATATTGTGGCTGACACTGTTGACTGGGGGTACGCTTGTTTGACAAGAGCAGTGAGTAGCAGTAACGTCTGAGCATTTGCACCCGTGCAGAGCCTGATTGCTCTTGCTGCCGGCTTCGGTCATGCTGCAACACACAGCCTGATGTTCTCGATCGCCTGGTCGTCATTAGCTTCTGGCAAAGGGGTCTTCTACACCAGTCATTGCAGCTCGATGTCTTGGGCACCTGCTGCAGCCTTCACAACCCTCGGCTTCTTCATGCTGCACACGGGGTCCATGATTATCGCATTCGATGGCCTTTCTACTGGCAGGGTGTACGTGGCCGTGGCCGTTTCGATCGTTCATCTTTGTGCAGCATTCCTAACGCTGTTGAATTTGCAAGGTAATTTCTGTGGTCTCGTTGCGGTTGCTGAAATTGTGTTAGGTTTAGGAAGCTCGGCAGTTGCGGCCGCTGTGATGAGGACGCGTTTCCGCTCTGATCGGCAATACAGCCAAGTGCGTCAGACAGAACAGTTGGGAGGAACCTGTCGTTTGGAGACCACATGAAGAAGATGACTTCTCTTAGACGCTCTCCTCTCTCGTGATGATGATGTGCTGGCATGGAATGAGCTCAAAAGCGTCTTGTTAGCTGTCTAAGCCACAAGCTCATATATTCATTCGTCCATTCTCAAAATATGATCGATTTGCCGTTGGCTTCAACCACTCATTCACGACACAGCACTGCATCATAGTGAAGCAAGGTACTGCTTCAACGTGGATAATATATTTCAGGTTACACCGTTGTCTGGATGCTCTTTTGTTCGGGGTAATCCAATATACAAGATCGTTCCCGTTCAAACCAACATATGCTCACTAAAGAACGCCCTACGTGAAAAGGCTGTGGTGCATGCGTGAGGTCTGGCGAGCAAGCCTTACAGGAAATGGCACCAGCAGAGTGCGGCTTCGCCTGAAGAATAATCCCATAATCGCTGTCTCTGCTTGTGGCCTCAAACTGATTTACAAAGTTGTAAAACTTCATAATACCGCTGCGAACGACACCAGTGAGCTGTACAATATCGCAACCCCTAACCTCGTTTATGCGCACAGGCTGGCTCCTGCGTTCGCTCCCACATCAGCATTGTCACACATAATCTGCAAACATTGTGATATGGTGGGTCCGGAAAATTTTACAAACTTATGCGTGCCGCAAACAGCACCTCATTGTCAACTTTGCCTGTGATAGCTACAATCGTATATACTGCTGTATCACATGCTACGTCGAAACACGCGCTTGCGCCGAGAATACCTTTATCGCAAGAGCTTGGAGGGCAAAGAGAGGGTTGAATACGAGCACAAGCGGAAAATTCGTGAAGCACTCGAAGGTGAAAGGTGGACTGGCCCTGCCATGCCCATAGCCATAGAATTAACAAGAGCGCTTAGCCTCGTTTAGCATCATCCGATACTGTCAGCCTTCCAACAACAATGGTCTCGCAATCAGCACTGGGAGATGTTGCACATGGCCTCCGCCCCATGTAGCTGCCGAATTTCTGATGCAAAACGCAGAGGGCAAGCCGCTGCCATCTGAGCTGCGAAAGAAGGAGGCAGAGCTCCGGAGAAATATCGAACTTGAAGATGATAATACTGCCGTTCCTCGTACTCATATCGATGACGAATACGCCCATGCCGGAGAGGTCGATCCTCAGGTGCACCTCAAAAGCTGACGGCAGAGCTGCATTTTTCCAAGACGCATCTTCAGTATTGACCCTCTGACGAGCAGCACACAGCTTTGTACGGAAGTGAAACCTGAACGAGGGTGCAAGGAGATTGCTCAAAGACCCAGAAAAAGGTTAATAGAAAAGGGCCCAAGTCAATGTACAGGTGCTGATCACCACATCTCGGGATCCCAGCTCCCGGCTGGTGCAATTCGCGAAAGAGCTGAAGTTGGTATTCCCCAATTCCCGGCGCATGAACAGAGGCGGCCTGGTATGAGCATTTTCCGGTGGTTTTTGCCGTTGCTTGACCGAAAGCGAGGGCTTGCATGAGTCATGCAGCATGACAATAGGAAGCACTCTGTACGGATGCATCCTCGACTGCCCCAGATCCTTCATCACTCCTAGCGGCACCCTCGCCTTCTTACAACGCAGGTCCTCCCGGAGCTTGTCGAGACCTGCCGCAGCCACAATATGACTGATATTGTCTTGGTCCACGAACACCGAGGAGAGCCCGATGGTTTGGTCGTATCTCACCTCCCTTATGGACCGACAGCGTACTTTGGCCTCTTTAACACAGTGAGCTCCTGACCATGGTCTCCACCACGTTGTGCAAGCAGAAGTCAGACATCCAGTGCATGTTTTCAAGGAAGGAACCATCATGCATCGATTGCTTGCAACCATGCTGTTGTTGTTGCTGTTGACCGCGTCAAACAACCCGGTAATATGAAGTGTTCGATCGATCGATCAATTGATCAATGACGTAGACGATCAATTCACAGTTCACAGTGCAGGCCTCTTCACGGACGTGCAGACTGCGAAGGGGCCATCTCAAAGGTCGGCATTATGTGTTCAGGTGACGAGGCATGACATCGGCGACAAAAGTGCAGTGGGCACGGTGTCGGAGGCTTTCCCGCATCTCGTCATGGACGGCTTCACGTCACCGCTCGGACAGCGGGTCCACAACATCCTTCGGTTCCTCTTCCCTGTGCCGAAGGAGGGGAGCAAACGCGTGCTGACCTTTGCCAACAAAAAGGTTGCGCATGCTTCTAGAATACACCGCTGTGCCATTGGGCCATTGGTCATCACCACGTGGTCACCAAGATTGCACGGTGTCTCGTCCTTTGCACAGGCACACGTTAACCGAGGACTCACGCGTGCAGGACTACATCTCTTTTCGACACCACACCTACGAGCAACCAGCAGGCGTCAAGTCGATAAAATTGAAGGTGTGTCTCCCTCACCACGCCTCTCCCCCCTCCCCCCGGGCATTGATGTCGCACATTGTTGCCAAGCTCAGTGAGAGCATGGTGTGGTGAAGACAGTAACGTACGGCCCCCCCCCCCCTCTCCTTGTGTCCCTTTTCCTAATGACAGCGATGGGGCCCATCACGCGGCTTCACACGTGAGGAGTGCTCTGCTTCACACGTGAGGAGTGCTCTATACGTGCTCTTGCTGCGCGTAGGAGCACGGCCCGAGGTTTGAGTGCAAACTCTACCAAATCAAGCTAGGTACCGTGGACCAGGCTCATGCCGAGAACGAATGGGTCATGAGAGCGTGAGTCCCCTGGACTGGCCCCTTTACGAATCAAGGAGGGCGTGATGCCTTCGTTTTTTGCCCGCTGCCTGAAGCTGGGTGCTGAAAGAAGGCATCGTTTGTTCCGTATGTCATTGCCGAAGTCATGTGCACCGAGCTCGAGTGGCAAATATCAGCTGCCTCCCTTACCACACGAACGTGATGGCGACACGGTTTTCATGATCAACGGAGAAACGCATGTCAAAAGCAACAGCACGTATCCAAATGAGTGAATTCTGGTTCTTTTGTGTGCAGATACACGCGCTCAGCCAAAAAATCAAAGCTGGCAGTCGCCGACGAGGAAGAAGAGGATGCTTAAATATTGATTTAGCGGCATTTTCTCCTACCCATGATCTACATGCTGTTGAGTCACTTCAAGTTTTGTGCACGTTAGTCTTTTTGGTTTAAATACCCCAATAGTGATTGATATCCCCCAACGAGAGTGCATGGTTCGTGTGTTTTCTAAAGAGGCCAATACAAAATTTACGCAGCAATGACTTTTACACCTGTTATGAAAGCAATTTTCGCTGCTTGATTCTGGTAGCGGGGATATCCACAGGGGCCTTCTGCTCTATTGTACGCTACATAAGCACCTGCCTTGAAACCGATGACAAGTCCTCAAGTAGGTGCTGAAGATTTCAGCAGTGGGATAATGCTAAACATTTCTTTCAAAGTCTCCTATTAGGATGAGCAGCAAGGGCTGAAAGTCTTAGTGCCATGAACACATAAGATACAACTTGGGGCGAATTTGAAAATTGTTGGCAGGCTGGTGATTGTGCTGTCGACGTACAGACTTCCACATACTGCTGCAGATCAATCAAAGGCAGACATCAACTTGCTGCAGGGTGATCTCGACTCAGAATCTGCACCCCCGATATCATTGTCCAATGAGCAGGTCTTAAATATAACTAGTATGTGCCCGCCGGCCAGCCGGCGTAAAAATAAATCGTGTGTAACCATTAAGGGTGTTTACGAAATATACACCTCCCGGTGTGGAATCCCACACTTCCCCCATTCCCCCCCCCCCCCCTTTTGCCCATC